>CAWVQI010000273.1:25000-29948 GCA_963932335.1 Andrena marginata | reverse complement strand
GGGACAGAGGGAATCTCGTTAATCCATTCATGCGCGTCACTAATTAGATGACGAGGCATTTGGCTACCTTAAGAGAGTCATAGTTACTCCCGCCGTTTACCCGCGCTTTTTTGAATTTCTTCACGTTGACATTCAGAGCACTGGGCAGAAATCACATTGCGTCAACACCCTCGGGGGCCATCGCAATGCTTTGTTTTAATTAGACAGTCGGATTCCCCTAGTCCGTGCCAGTTCTGAGCTGAGCGTTGAATGGCGGCCGAAGAGGACGACCACGACGGTGAAACCGACACGGAAGCCTCGCAGCAAGGAAGATCCGCGGGAGGCGATGGCACGGGACCGAGCTCGGATCCCGGATGCGAGACCGAAATCCCGACCGTTCACCTCACCCAGGCCCGGCTCGTCAACCAAACCCGTTTCCCAACCAAGCCCGACACGCCCCGCTCCTCAGAGCCAATCCTTATTCCGAAGTTACGGATCCAATTTGCCGACTTCCCTTACCTACATTAATCTATCGACTAGAGGCTCTTTACCTTGGAGACCTGCTGCGGATATGGGTACGAACCGGCGCGACACCTCCACGTGGCCCTCTCCTGGATTTTCAAGGTCCGAGGGGAAGATCCGGACACCGCCGCAACTGCGGTGCTCTTCGCGTTCCAAACCCTATCTCCCTGCTAGAGGTTTCCAGGGAACTCGAACGCTTATACAGAAAAGAAAACTCTTCCCGGATCTCCCGACGGCGTCTCCAGGTCATTTTGGGTTACCCCGACGAACACTCTTACGAGGGCCCGAATGGTTTGCGGTTCCGCTACCGGGTTCCGGAATAGGAACCGGATTCCCTTTCGCCCAACGGGTGTGTGTCTCAAAAAAAACTCTGTTTTAGGACACCACATCTGCATAGGATTTCTCTTAGGGCTTAGGATCGACTGACTCGTGTGCAACGGCTGTTCACACGAAACCCTTCTCCACGTCAGTCCTCCAGGGCCTCGCTGGAGTATTTGCTACTACCACCAAGATCTGCACCGACGGTGGCTCCAGGCAGGCTCACGCCCAGACCCTTCTGCGCACACCGCCGCGACCCTCCTACTCGTCAGGGCTTCATGGAGGACGGTCACCCGCGAGCGGGTGGCACGTCCCTCCCCACTTGCCGCTGACGGCGGAGTATAGGCGCGACGCTTCAGCGCCATCCATTTTCAGGGCTAGTTGCTTCGGCAGGTGAGTTGTTACACACTCCTTAGCGGATTCCGACTTCCATGGCCACCGTCCTGCTGTCTTAAGCAACCAACGCCTTTCATGGTATCCCATAAGCGTCGACTTAGGCGCCTTAACTCTGCGTTTGGTTCATCCCACAGCGCCAGTTCTGCTTACCAAAATTGGCCCACTTGGCACTCTGATTCAATATAATCTCGTGGCTTCATGATCCAAGCAAGCCAGAGATCTCACCCATTTAAAGTTTGAGAATAGGTTGAGGTCGTTTCGGCCCCAAGGCCTCTAATCATTCGCTTTACCAGATGAAACTCGCACACGTTCGCGTAGGAACGAGCGAGTGCCAGCTATCCTGAGGGAAACTTCGGAGGGAACCAGCTACTAGATGGTTCGATTAGTCTTTCGCCCCTATACCCAGTTCCGACGATCGATTTGCACGTCAGAATCGCTACGGACCTCCATCAGGGTTTCCCCTGACTTCGTCCTGACCAGGCATAGTTCACCATCTTTCGGGTCCCAACGTGTACGCTCTAGGTGCGCCTCTTCTCGCAATGAGAACGAGACGCCCCGGGAGTGCGAGGCCGCATCGTAACGCGGCCGATCCTCCCTCGGTCGACGCGAAGGTCGACCTCCACTTTCATTCCGCCTTTAGGTTTCTTTCTCCCAATGACTCGCGCACATGTTAGACTCCTTGGTCCGTGTTTCAAGACGGGTCCTGAGAGTACCCAAAGCAGTAGCGTCGCCGACCGGTAATTCGAAGCTTGGCCCAAGTCCAAGGACACCGCCTGCTAACAGCTAGCCAGGCCCGGGGACGGCACCAGGTCCGTGCCTCCGGGTAAGAACTGACCGGGCTTGCGGCGGGCCTGACGCACACACATTCGAAAATGGATTTGGTTGCGGCCCGATACCGTCTCAGAGTACCGTCGCGCAGCCGGCCGGGCGGCCGAGGGTCTGTCGCGTGCTCTGGGAGCAACGAAACAGGCAACCGCTCGGGCCGTAGACCGACACGCAACGGGTCGCGACGTTCTACTAGGGGAGAAGTGCACGACTACGTGGCCGGAACATTCGCCGCCGGTGGTGTACCCTCGCTAATGGAACCACGAAGGTCCCACCCGGAGCATCGCGCACCGTCGGGAGCCAGCCTCGTCGACGATGAATCTCCCCATTCGATCTTTTGGGTTTCTCAGGTTTACCCCTGAACGGTTTCACGTACTCTTGAACTCTCTCTTCAAAGTTCTTTTCAACTTTCCCTCACGGTACTTGTTCGCTATCGGTCTCGTGGTTGTATTTAGCCTTAGATGGAGTTTACCACCCACT
Organism: Andrena marginata; assembly: GCA_963932335.1. Lineage (NCBI taxonomy): Eukaryota > Metazoa > Arthropoda > Insecta > Hymenoptera > Andrenidae > Andrena > Andrena marginata. Next base: position 27,428 of record CAWVQI010000273.1, on the reverse strand, counting down.
TAGGGTTGCACTCTCAAGCAACCCGACTCTATGGAGAGATCCTCCCGAAACGCGTACCGGTCGCTACGGGCCTGGCACCCTCTCCGGGTAAGTGGCCCCATTCAAGATGGACTTGGACGCGGTGCGACGTCACGGGATAAACGGATCCTCCTGAACACTACAATTCCCTGCGGCGGAACCGCGGGATTCAGTGCTGGGCTAATTCCTGTTCGCTCGCCGCTACTAAGGAAATCCTTGTTAGTTTCTTTTCCTCCGCTTAGTAATATGCTTAAATTCAGCGGGTAATCTCGCCTACTCTGAGGTCGTCAATCATTATTATTATTATTTATATATATATATATACATATATAAATAATTATCTGCCACCGGAGAAAAAGAGCAGAGACCGCGAGCGAAGTAGAGAGAGAAGGTATATTTTGGAGAACCGGGCGCGCGTGCCTCCGGTATTATAAATCGTGCTCCCTCTTTTGGATATATTTTATATCCCCCTCGAACGGGTCTACACCGGCGGGGGTACGGAGGGTAGAGGAGAGTGCGCGTATATTGCGCGTTGACACCGCGACGCCGGGCGGCTGGGCCGCACGAGAAGCTGGGCTGAAGAATGGAAGGAGAAGAAGAATATACACAAAACTCTTCTCTCAGATCCTTTCCTCTTTCTCTCCCTTGCTCGCTCGCAGTTTCCCATGCGCACCGCGCGTGTATATACGGCAACGCGCCACGCACATTATCTCTTTTCCCCCGTACACATCCCGGCTCATAGCAAGACCCGCGTCGACGAATCTATGTGATCGAGGATTCTCGTATATCCAGAGGTGCCATCGCACGCGATTCCAGAGAAAAAGTATATTTTATTGAACTCCTCTCTTCTTCTCTAATCGAGAGAATTACAGCAGTCACCCCTACCTCTATATTTGCGCCACGCCAAAGTGTCTTTTCGTGTCGCGCATCGTCGATGCGGGAGGAGACTCTCGCGGAACGATCACCACCGGTTTTTACTTTAACGTCCGTCCGCTATTATTAGCTTTGAGATTCCGCTATCCCTTCATCACGCCTCGAGCAGTGACAACACACTTATCTTCGCAGCAGTGGGAACCGTGGAAAAATAAGCTCTTTTCCGTGGACTGGACGACCGGTGAGACCCGCGGGTCTCGTATACGATCGACCAACAACGCGACAAAGACATGGGGCGATCGGGGAGACGCGTCTTCTTCAATTCTACGAAGGAGAGGTCTTCTTATACACCTTTCGCGGCATCGGCGCCTTTTCGATTCGTCAAAGTTCAAATTCACGCAGCCGCGCCAATGAGGATTCCAGGGTACAGAAACGTTTTAAACGACGCGTGGAGCAATATCACTCTTCTCATCGGACGTTTGGCGCAAACACTCTCTTGTGTGTCGACGGAACGTGGCCATAGGGTAGGGTGGGAATGGAATATATAGGGCGGCTAGGCGAGGACACTCGCAACTACGGGGAAATACATCGACCCGATCATGTTAACGAGTGGTTCCGCACAGAGCGCCGCCTCCTACATCTCATTCCATGTACACCACACACCACCCTTTGGATCTTCACGGCATCCCGAAGAACGAGTGTGTTTTGTGCCCTCGATGTATCGATTGACTTTTCTTCCTCTCACTTGTCAACGGACGACCCTCTTTTTAAAATCCCTGGGGCTGCGTGAACGCCAACACGATACAAATCGGCGCGCATATGCCGCGCACTCCGCCCTATCTCTCTCTCTCTCTCTCTCTCTCTCTCTCTCTCTCTCTCTCGCTCCCGCTCTTCGCGGTCTCTCTTTCTCAGGACAAATTTTTCATTTCAGGCGACGTCGGGAGCACGGTAAATGATCTCGGGGCGCGGGATGTGAAGGTGGCAAACTCTAAAACACCAGTGCGAGCGGAGAGGCCGCTGTGTGTGTGTGGTGATCCAGGGAGCGGTGCAGCACACGGGCGGTCGTTATAAAGCAACGACGCACAACGCCGTGAAAGCGGGCACGCACGCGAGTCCCTAAGCGATCATTCATCACACATTTCGCCTCTCTCTTTTTCTGGTTCTCGCACAGGAGGAGAGTACAACACACACGCTTCACGATTCTCACGCGCGAGCCGTTGCAAACGCCGACGAACATCCCAACTTTCGCTCGTACGTCGCGTATCTGGCGTGTATATTATCATCCGTCCCGACTCCGAAACGCGTTACATCTTCGGAAACGCGAGACGGCGAGGATGCGATGATGATTATGTACGCAGAACCGACGCAAGCAGTCTTTTGTATGTGATAACGACCCTCAGCCAGGCGTGGTCCAGGAATTGTATCCGTGGACCGCAATGTGCGTTCGAAATGTCGATGTTCATGTGTCCTGCAGTTCACACGTTGACGCGCAATTAGCTGCGTTCTTCATCGACCCACGAGCCAAGTGATCCACCGT
>CAWVQI010000273.1:10000-12500 GCA_963932335.1 Andrena marginata | reverse complement strand
ATCCCGGCTCATAGCAAGACCCGCGTCGACGAATCTATGTGATCGAGGATTCTCGTATATCCAGAGGTGCCATCGCACGCGATTCCAGAGAAAAAGTATATTTTATTGAACTCCTCTCTTCTTCTCTAATCGAGAGAATTACAGCAGTCACCCCTACCTCTATATTTGCGCCACGCCAAAGTGTCTTTTCGTGTCGCGCATCGTCGATGCGGGAGGAGACTCTCGCGGAACGATCACCACCGGTTTTTACTTTAACGTCCGTCCGCTATTATTAGCTTTGAGATTCCGCTATCCCTTCATCACGCCTCGAGCAGTGACAACACACTTATCTTCGCAGCAGTGGGAACCGTGGAAAAATAAGCTCTTTTCCGTGGACTGGACGACCGGTGAGACCCGCGGGTCTCGTATACGATCGACCAACAACGCGACAAAGACATGGGGCGATCGGGGAGACGCGTCTTCTTCAATTCTACGAAGGAGAGGTCTTCTTATACACCTTTCGCGGCATCGGCGCCTTTTCGATTCGTCAAAGTTCAAATTCACGCAGCCGCGCCAATGAGGATTCCAGGGTACAGAAACGTTTTAAACGACGCGTGGAGCAATATCACTCTTCTCATCGGACGTTTGGCGCAAACACTCTCTTGTGTGTCGACGGAACGTGGCCATAGGGTAGGGTGGGAATGGAATATATAGGGCGGCTAGGCGAGGACACTCGCAACTACGGGGAAATACATCGACCCGATCATGTTAACGAGTGGTTCCGCACAGAGCGCCGCCTCCTACATCTCATTCCATGTACACCACACACCACCCTTTGGATCTTCACGGCATCCCGAAGAACGAGTGTGTTTTGTGCCCTCGATGTATCGATTGACTTTTCTTCCTCTCACTTGTCAACGGACGACCCTCTTTTTAAAATCCCTGGGGCTGCGTGAACGCCAACACGATACAAATCGGCGCGCATATGCCGCGCACTCCGCCCTATCTCTCTCTCTCTCTCTCTCTCTCTCTCTCTCTCTCTCTCTCGCTCCCGCTCTTCGCGGTCTCTCTTTCTCAGGACAAATTTTTCATTTCAGGCGACGTCGGGAGCACGGTAAATGATCTCGGGGCGCGGGATGTGAAGGTGGCAAACTCTAAAACACCAGTGCGAGCGGAGAGGCCGCTGTGTGTGTGTGGTGATCCAGGGAGCGGTGCAGCACACGGGCGGTCGTTATAAAGCAACGACGCACAACGCCGTGAAAGCGGGCACGCACGCGAGTCCCTAAGCGATCATTCATCACACATTTCGCCTCTCTCTTTTTCTGGTTCTCGCACAGGAGGAGAGTACAACACACACGCTTCACGATTCTCACGCGCGAGCCGTTGCAAACGCCGACGAACATCCCAACTTTCGCTCGTACGTCGCGTATCTGGCGTGTATATTATCATCCGTCCCGACTCCGAAACGCGTTACATCTTCGGAAACGCGAGACGGCGAGGATGCGATGATGATTATGTACGCAGAACCGACGCAAGCAGTCTTTTGTATGTGATAACGACCCTCAGCCAGGCGTGGTCCAGGAATTGTATCCGTGGACCGCAATGTGCGTTCGAAATGTCGATGTTCATGTGTCCTGCAGTTCACACGTTGACGCGCAATTAGCTGCGTTCTTCATCGACCCACGAGCCAAGTGATCCACCGTTCAGGGTAATCGTGTTATTAAATATATTCGTTATTATCTTTGTGTTCTCGGTTCGGATGAAGCCGAGGCCCGTGCGCCTCCAACCAGCGCGCGAAGGAGGTCCGGGCGTCGCCAGCGTTGACGACACGGTGTCCGATTTGTCTCCAGGACGTGAAAACACCGCCGAAGCGTACCGCGGAAATACCGCGAACACGTCCGGCGGGCCGAGCGTACATATCATTTAAAAACCTTCGAGATACACGGCCGGGTACGAGAACCGTAATAATATAAACCGTGTACTCGGGGCGGGGGGCCACACCGCACGCGGCAGCATCCTCTCACGCACGCACGCTCTCTTATCGTCGGGCCGCCCCTCGAAAGCGGACGCACGGCCGGCTTCGATCGGTCCAATCTTCGGACTATCGCTATCGAAGCTTCACAGCCGGTCCCTTTTTTTCGGCTATCAGGGCGCGCGATTAAGCGAGCGATTATACTCGGGATGCACATCGACGCGATGGATGGCGGTGGCGCGAGCCGCCGCCCCCTAGGTTACCCGGATCCCCTCCGAGGAGAGTGTCAAGTCCCAGGACAATTTCGGAGTGCGCGACCAAAGACCTAGGAGAAGCGGGATGCGAGTGGAAGAAACGTCGTCGAGAGTCGGAGGAGAGGAACGTCGCGAGAAGCCGAGGCTTCGAGGGCGGCTCGTTCCTGCTCTCATTCTATTATTCTCGCGCGTTTAACTTAACCCACTCGGAGCGCTTGTTATGCGTTTTCTTTCGTCCCTGTCTTGGGTCGCGACTGACTCCTTTTTCTCGGTACGAGCTTCTAAACACACGCTC
>CAWVQI010000273.1:5000-7500 GCA_963932335.1 Andrena marginata | reverse complement strand
AATGAGCCATTCGCGGTTTCACCTTAATACGGTATGTACTGAGACATGCATGGCTTAATCTTTGAGACAAGCATATGACTACTGGCAGGATCAACCAGGGAGCTTCGCGAAGCTTTCCCTCTTATTCGAATTCACAACACACTTTCGTGTTCTTTTTCTGTTCTCATCGCGTCGTCCGCTCTTTTAGAGACGGATCGACGATGCCCCAACGTTTGATTTTATAAAACAACTTGCACATTAGCGTGCAGTTTTAGACATCATATCCTCGAATTGTTCCACTTAATTCTATCTCGGATATGTGCCTCCTCTCCTCTCTCTCTCTCATCACTTCCACACACCATCTTCATACTTCTCCAGACACCATATATATATATATATATATATATATATATATATATATATATATATATATCCTAGGATTTTCCACAGACTAACACTCCATCGGATATGATATATGTGCCTTTCTCTCCACTCTAACTTCATTATACTTCGAGACATCATATCGTTTCAATTTTTCCACTAACTAATAATATTAAACGGATATGTGCATTTTATACACTTTCACAGAAAGATCTCAGATTCATACAAAATTCATTATATTTCCCTTATAAATAAGGATGGCATCGGATGCTCGATAAAGCGCGTATCACGCGTACCGCTGCATCCATCGGGAAGCACGGAGTACACGCGCGCTAGCATCCACCGTAGAAGCACGGACCACTACACGCTGGACAAATCGACAAAGCGCGTAACATTCACGCTGGTCATGTACGTAATAGCGCGGACAAGTGCATGCTGAGCAAACGGGAAAGCGCGAATCGTGCCATGCTGGTCATAACGAGTTGGTACGTAATGTGCGCGCTAGGCATATCGATATCTGACACCTCTATGGGTTTGTATCTACTTTCTCCCTCTTTCAAAGTTCGAACTTTCAGTTCGATACTTTATATGTACCCGACGCTAGCCTTCCTTAGCGTTTTGTTAAGTTTAAATTCGTCCATCTGCGTGGATGAAGAGTTGAATGCACGAGGTCGTACAAGCATACACAGAATTGCATATGTGTCACCAACGTCACTTATGGACGCTCACCACATAAGGGCCATTCGGACTTATAGACACCGACCCGTGGTAATGCTGTGTGGAGAAATCCAAAAACGCAACACGGTAAGAACAGTCGAGACAAATTCTCGAGGAGCGGTGACTGCTTCTCAACCGAGGTCATAGAATAGCCACGCACCCAACGCTGCTCCGACCGAGACGCTCGGACCGTCGCTCTCCCTTATAGATACCGAACGGCCGGCCGGAACGCCGGCGCCGCCGTACCTTACGCACGGCCGCTTATGGGCGCAAACCGCCGCTACAACAGACCGTTCGACCGGCACGTTGGGACTTAGCCGCGGAGAGCGTCGGATACAAGAGTAAAACGACTTAACGAATTATTATAAACATTTGCCGCGAACATTAACACGATACATACTCGATCCCAAACGACATTCAAAAATAATATCTAGGGACTTTGAAAATTTTCGGAGCGATTGGAGTTATTCGCGATTATCTCGAAAACCAGCGCGACGACCGGGGTCGAAACCTTAATATGAATTGATCGCAATGTCGCGACACGCAAGGATCAGTGGTCGTTTTCGACGATCGGACGACTCTGTGTTCGGAGGATGGTGCGGAACGACTCTGAGAGCTCGCGGTACTTTAAAAATTTTCGGAGCGATTGGAGTTATTCGCGATTATCTCGCAAACCAGCGCGACGACCGGGGTCGGAACCTTAATATGAATTGATCGCAATGTCGCGACACGAAAGGATCAGTGGTCGTTTTCGACGATCGGACGACTCTGTGTTCGGGGGATGGTGCGGAAGGACGCTGAGAGCTCGCGGTACTTTAAAAATTTTCGGAGCGATTGGAGTTATTCGCGATTATCTCGCAAACCAGCGCGACGACCGGGGTCGGAACCTTAATATGAATTGATCGCAATGTCGCGACACGAAAGGATCAGTGGTCGTTTTCGACGATCGGACGACTCTGTGTTCGGAGGATGGTGCGGAACGACTCTGAGAGCTCGCGATACTTTAAAAATTTTCGGAGCGATTGGAGTTATTCGCGATTATCTCGCAAACCAGCGCGACGACCGGGGTCGGAACCTTAATATGAATTGATCGCAATGTCGCGACACGCAAGGATCAGTGGTCGTTTTCGACGATCGGACGACTCTGTGTTCGGAGGATGGTGCGGAAGGACGCTGAGAGCTCGCGGTACTTTAAAAATTTTCGGAGCGATTGGAGTTATTCGCGATTATCTCGAAAACCAGCGCGACGACCGGGGTCGAAACCTTAATATGAATTGATCGCAATGACGCGACACGCAAGGATCAATGGTCGTTTTCGACGATCGGACGACTCTGTGTTCGGGGGATGGTGCGGAAGGACGCTGAGAGCTCGCGGTACTTTAAAAATTTTCGGAGCGATTGGAGTTATTCGCGATTATCTCGC
>CAWVQI010000272.1:22500-30527 GCA_963932335.1 Andrena marginata | reverse complement strand
CACCAGTGCGAGCGGAGAGGCCGCTGTGTGTGTGTGTGGTGATCCAGGGAGCGGTGCAGCACACGGGCGGTCGTTATAAAGCAACGACGCACAACGCCGTGAAAGCGGGCACGCACGCGAGTCCCTAAGCGATCATTCATCACACATTTCGCCTCTCTCTTTTTCTGGTTCTCGCACAGGAGGAGAGTACAACACACACGCTTCACGATTCTCACGCGCGAGCCGTTGGCAAACGCCGACGAACATCCCAACTTTCGCTCGTACGTCGCGTATCTGGCGTGTATATTATCATCCGTCCCGACTCCGAAACGCGTTACATCTTCGGAAACGCGAGACGGCGAGGATGCGATGATGATTATGTACGCAGAACCGACGCAAGCAGTCTTTTGTATGTGATAACGACCCTCAGCCAGGCGTGGTCCAGGAATTGTATCCGTGGACCGCAATGTGCGTTCGAAATGTCGATGTTCATGTGTCCTGCAGTTCACACGTTGACGCGCAATTAGCTGCGTTCTTCATCGACCCACGAGCCAAGTGATCCACCGTTCAGGGTAATCGTGTTATTAAATATATTCGTTATTATCTTTGTGTTCTCGGTTCGGATGAAGCCGAGGCCCGTGCGCCTCCAACCAGCGCGCGAAGGAGGTCCGGGCGTCGCCAGCGTTGACGACACGGTGTCCGATTTGTCTCCAGGACGTGAAAACACCGCCGAAGCGTACCGCGGAAATACCGCGAACACGTCCGGCGGGCCGAGCGTACATATCATTTAAAAACCTTCGAGATACACGGCCGGGTACGAGAACCGTAATAATATAAACCGTGTACTCGGGGCGGGGGGCCACACCGCACGCGGCAGCATCCTCTCTCACGCACGCACGCACGCTCTCTTATCGTCGGGCCGCCCCTCGAAAGCGGACGCACGGCCGGCTTCGATCGGTCCAATCTTCGGACTATCGCTATCGAAGCTTCACAGCCGGTCCCTTTTTTTCGGCTATCAGGGCGCGCGATTAAGCGAGCGATTATACTCGGGATGCACATCGACGCGATGGATGGCGGTGGCGCGAGCCGCCGCCCCCTAGGTTACCCGGATCCCCTCCGAGGAGAGTGTCAAGTCCCAGGACAATTTCGGAGTGCGCGACCAAAGACCTAGGAGAAGCGGGATGCGAGTGGAAGAAACGTCGTCGAGAGTCGGAGGAGAGGAACGTCGCGAGAAGCCGAGGCTTCGAGGGCGGCTCGTTCCTGCTCTCATTCTATTATTCTCGCGCGTTTAACTTAACCCACTCGGAGCGCTTGTTATGCGTTTTCTTTCGTCCCTGTCTTGGGTCGCGACTGACTCCTTTTTCTCGGTACGAGCTTCTAAACACACGCTCGCGCAGACACCACGCACAGACACCGGGGCGGGGGCCGGTATCGCGGTATAATAACCGGCAACGCGCCTCCGATACGAGGTGAACGCGAATCGACGAGGCGGCGGGTTACCGCAGAGGACGATCGCAACGACGGGTCTAGTTATTCCCGATCCCGTTAACGACGGCCTCTCGAAAGAACCTCGCGCTAGCGCACTCGTGATTGCGTTCGTATTATTTATCGTCCCGGTCACAAAGACGGTTGGCGGCCTCTTCTCTCTCTCCCTCCCCCCTCCCCCCCTGGTGACTGGCGGTCTGGCGGCGGTTTGGCTCTTTGCGCTTCACCGATGGCAGCGGACGGGAGCGTCGCGGTGAGAAACCAGGTTCTCCGTCTGCAGCGACCTCCGACACGTAAGCCGTGCCAACGGCGTTGCTAAAATGCTTTTCGCATTTAGCTTTTGGTATCTGTTCGTAAATGCTGTCGCATTTAGTTTTTGGTATCTGTTCGTAAATGCTTTCGCATTTAGTTTTTGGTATCTGTGTTCGTAAATGCTTTCGCATTTAGTTTTTGGTATCCGTTCTCGTAAATGCATTCGCATTTAAGTCTTTGGTATCTGTTTATATATAAAATGCATCGCATATATATATATATATATATATATATATATATATATATATATATATATGTTTTTGCATAGTTACGGTTTTTCAAGCTTTCTGCTTTTTGCTCTTTGAGCCTTGTTAATGATCCTTCCGCAGGTTCACCTACGGAAACCTTGTTACGACTTTTACTTCCTCTAAATGATCAAGTTTGGTCATCTTCCCGGCAACATCGGCAATGCCGAGACATTGCCGCGCACCAGTCCGAAGACCTCACTAAATCATTCAATCGGTAGTAGCGACGGGCGGTGTGTACAAAGGGCAGGGACGTAATCAACGCGAGCTTATGACTCGCGCTTACTGGGAATTCCTCGTTCATGGGGAATAATTGCAAGCCCCAATCCCTAGCACGAAGGAGGTTCAGCGGGTTACCCGGGCCTTTCGGCCAGGGAAAACACGCTGATTCCTTCAGTGTAGCGCGCGTGCGGCCCAGAACATCTAAGGGCATCACAGACCTGTTATTGCTCAATCTCGTGCGGCTAGAAGCCGCCTGTCCCTCTAAGAAGATTTGTTTGTACGTTGGTAGTAAAAACCCACCGACCGAAGTCGGGGACCTTCGTGATACCATAAGTTACGTCTATTTAGCAGGCTAGAGTCTCGTTCGTTATCGGAATTAACCAGACAAATCGCTCCACCAACTAAGAACGGCCATGCACCACCACCCACCGAATCAAGAAAGAGCTATAAATCTGTCAATCCTTCCGGTGTCCGGGCCTGGTGAGGTTTCCCGTGTTGAGTCAAATTAAGCCGCAGGCTCCACTCCTGGTGGTGCCCTTCCGTCAATTCCTTTAAGTTTCAGCTTTGCAACCATACTTCCCCCGGAACCCAAAAGCTTTGGTTTCCCGGAAGCTGCCCGCCGAGTCATCGGAGGAACTTCGGCGGATCGCTAGCTGGCATCGTTTATGGTTAGAACTAGGGCGGTATCTGATCGCCTTCGAACCTCTAACTTTCGTTCTTGATTAATGAAAACATTTTTGGCAAATGCTTTCGCTTCTGTCCGTCTTGCGACGATCCAAGAATTTCACCTCTAACGTCGCAATACGAATGCCCCCATCTGTCCCTATTAATCATTACCTCGGGGTTCCGAAAACCAACAAAATAGAACCGAGGTCCTATTCCATTATTCCATGCACACAGTATTCAGGCGAAGGTAGCCTGCTTTGAGCACTCTAATTTGTTCAAAGTAAACGTACCGGCCCACCTCGACACTCAGTGAAGAGCACCGCGATGGGATATTAGTTGGACCGCCCCGTGAAGAGCTAAGCCCACCGGTAGGACGTACCACATAATGCCAGTTAAACACCGCGAGCGGTGAACCGACACTGTGACACACAGATTCAACTACGAGCTTTTTAACCGCAACAACTTTAATATACGCTATTGGAGCTGGAATTACCGCGGCTGCTGGCACCAGACTTGCCCTCCAATGGATCCTTGTTAAAGGATTTAAAGTGTACTCATTCCGATTACGGGGCCTCGGATGAGTCCCGTATCGTTATTTTTCGTCACTACCTCCCCGTGCCGGGAGTGGGTAATTTGCGCGCCTGCTGCCTTCCTTGGATGTGGTAGCCGTTTCTCAGGCTCCCTCTCCGGAATCGAACCCTGATTCCCCGTTACCCGTTACAACCATGGTAGGCGCAGAACCTACCATCGACAGTTGATAAGGCAGACATTTGAAAGATGCGTCGCCGGTGCTAGATGACCATGCGATCAGCACAAAGTTATTCAGAGTCACCAAAGCAAACGATGGGACGGACGGCGAACCATCCGCCACCGATTGGTTTTGATCTAATAAAAGCGTTCCTTCCATCTCTGGTCGGAACTCTGTTTTGCATGTATTAGCTCTAGAATTACCACAGTTATCCAAGTAAATGTGGGTACGATCTAAGGAACCATAACTGATTTAATGAGCCATTCGCGGTTTCACCTTAATACGGTATGTACTGAGACATGCATGGCTTAATCTTTGAGACAAGCATATGACTACTGGCAGGATCAACCAGGGAGCTTCGCGAAGCTTTCCCTCTTATTCGAATTCACAACACACTTTCGTGTTATTTTTCTGTTCTCATCGCGTCGTCCGCTCTTTTAGAGACGGATCGACGATGCCCCAACGTTTGATTTTATAAAACAACTTGCACATTAGCGTGCAGTTTTAGACATCATATCCTCGAATTGTTCCACTTAATTCTATCTCGGATATGTGCCTCCTCTCCTCTCTCTCTCATCACTTCCACACACCATCTTCATACTTCTCCAGACACCATATATATATATATATATCCTAGGATTTTCCACAGACTAACACTCCATCGGATATGATATATGTGCCTTTCTCTCCACTCTAACTTCATTATACTTCGAGACATCATATCGTTTCAATTTTTCCACTAACTAATAATATTAAACGGATATGTGCATTTTATACACTTTCACAGAAAGATCTCAGATTCATACAAAATTCATTATATTTCCCTTATAAATAAGGATGGCATCGGATGCTCGATAAAGCGCGTATCACGCGTACCGCTGCATCCATCGGGAAGCACGGAGTACACGCGCGCTAGCATCCACCGTAGAAGCACGGACCACTACACGCTGGACAAATCGACAAAGCGCGTAACATTCACGCTGGTCATGTACGTAATAGCGCGGACAAGTGCATGCTGAGCAAACGGGAAAGCGCGAATCGTGCCATGCTGGTCATAACGAGTTGGTACGTAATGTGCGCGCTAGGCATATCGATATCTGACACCTCTATGGGTTTGTATCTACTTTCTCCCTCTTTCAAAGTTCGAACTTTCAGTTCGATACTTTATATGTACCCGACGCTAGCCTTCCTTAGCGTTTTGTTAAGTTTAAATTCGTCCATCTGCGTGGATGAAGAGTTGAATGCACGAGGTCGTACAAGCATACACAGAATTGCATATGTGTCACCAACGTCACTTATGGACGCTCACCACATAAGGGCCATTCGGACTTATAGACACCGACCCGTGGTAATGCTGTGTGGAGAAATCCAAAAACGCAACACGGTAAGAACAGTCGAGACAAATTCTCGAGGAGCGGTGACTGCTTCTCAACCGAGGTCATAGAATAGCCACGCACCCAACGCTGCTCCGACCGAGACGCTCGGACCGTCGCTCTCCCTTATAGATACCGAACGGCCGGCCGGAACGCCGGCGCCGCCGTACCTTACGCACGGCCGCTTATGGGCGCAAACCGCCGCTACAACAGACCGTTCGACCGGCACGTTGGGACTTAGCCGCGGAGAGCGTCGGATACAAGAGTAAAACGACTTAACGAATTATTATAAACATTTGCCGCGAACATTACCACGATACATACTCGATCCCAAACGACATTCAAAAATAATATCTAGGGACTTTGAAAATTTTCGGAGCGATTGGAGTTATTCGCGATTATCTCGAAAACCAGCGCGACGACCGGGGTCGAAACCTTAATATGAATTGATCGCAATGTCGCGACACGCAAGGATCAGTGGTCGTTTTCGACGATCGGACGACTCTGTGTTCGGAGGATGGTGCGGAACGACTCTGAAAGCTCGCGGTACTTTAAAAATTTTCGGAGCGATTGGAGTTATTCGCGATTATCTCGCAAACCAGCGCGACGACCGGGGTCGGAACCTTAATATGAATTGATCGCAATGTCGCGACACGCAAGGATCAGTGGTCGTTTTCGACGATCGGACGACTCTGTGTTCGGAGGATGGTGCGGAACGACTCTGAAAGCTCGCGGTACTTTAAAAATTTTCGGAGCGATTGGAGTTATTCGCGATTATCTCGCAAACCAGCGCGACGACCGGGGTCGGAACCTTAATATGAATTGATCGCAATGTCGCGACACGCAAGGATCAGTGGTCGTTTTCGACGATCGGACGACTCTGTGTTCGGGGGATGGTGCGGAAGGACGCTGAGAGCTCGCGGTACTTTAAAAATTTTCGGAGCGATTGGGGTTATTCGCGATTATCTCGTATGATATTCCTGAAGCGTGTGTACCTCTGCGCTTGTCAGGTTGCACTCCAGCGGCGTATTGCTTCGCCATCGATTTATTCAAAGAAGTTCCTGCGGCGTATTGCCCCGCCGCCGAAATGTTGCAATTTCCAGCGGCGTGTTGCTTCGCCGCCGAAATAGACTATGTGCCAGCGGCGTATTGCTTCGCCGCCGAAATGCACCATGTTCCAGCGGCGTATTGCTTCGCCGCCGAAATGCACCATGTTCCAGCGGCGTGTTGCCTCGCCGCCGAAATGCACCATGTTCCAGCGGCGTATTGCCTCGCCGCCGAAATGCACCATGTTCCAGCGGCGTGTTGCCTCGCCGCCGAAATAGACTATGTGCCAGCGGCGTATTGCTTCGCCGCCGAAATGCACCATGTGCCAGCGGCGTGTTGCCTCGCCGCCGAAATAGACTATGTGCCAGCGGCGTGTTGCCTCGCCGCCGAAATGCACCATGTTCCAGCGGCGTGTTGCCTCGCCGCCGAAATAGACTATGTGCCAGCGGCGTATTGCTTCGCCGCCGAAATGCACCATGTGCCAGCGGCGTGTTGCCTCGCCGCCGAAATAGACTATGTGCCAGCGGCGTGTTGCCTCGCCGCCGAAATGCACCATGTTCCAGCGGCGTGTTGCCTCGCCGCCGAAATAGACTATGTGCCAGCGGCGTGTTGCCTCGCCGCCGAAATAGACTATGTGCCAGCGGCGTGTTGCCTCGCCGCCGAAATGCACCATGTTCCAGCGGCGTGTTGCCTCGCCGCCGAAATAGACTATGTGCCAGCGGCGTGTTGCTTCGCCGCCGAAATAGACTATGTGCCAGCGGCGTGTTGCCTCGCCGCCGAAATGCACCATGTTCCAGCGGCGTGTTGCCTCGCCGCCGAAATAGACTATGTGCCAGCGGCGTGTTGCCTCGCCGCCGAAATGCACCATGTTCCAGCGGCGTGTTGCCTCGCCGCCGAAATAGACTATGTGCCAGCGGCGTGTTGCCTCGCCGCCGAAATGCACCATGTTCCAGCGGCGTGTTGCCTCGCCGCCGAAATAGACTATGTGCCAGCGGCGTGTTGCCTCGCCGCCGAAATGCACCATGTTCCAGCGGCGTGTTGCCTCGCCGCCGAAATAGACTATGTGCCAGCGGCGTGTTGCTTCGCCGCCGAAATAGACTATGTGCCAGCGGCGTGTTGCCTCGCCGCCGAAATAGACTATGTGCCAGCGGCGTGTTGCCTCGCCGCCGAAATGCACCATGTTCCAGCGGCGTGTTGCCTCGCCGCCGAAATAGACTATGTGCCAGCGGCGTGTTGCCTCGCCGCCGAAATGCACCATGTTCCAGCGGCGTGTTGCCTCGCCGCCGAAATAGACTATGTGCCAGCGGCGTATTGCTTCGCCGCCGAAATGCACCATGTGCCAGCGGCGTGTTGCCTCGCCGCCGAAATAGACTATGTGCCAGCGGCGTGTTGCCTCGCCGCCGAAATGCACCATGTTCCAGCGGCGTGTTGCCTCGCCGCCGAAATAGACTATGTGCCAGCGGCGTATTGCTTCGCCGCCGAAATGCACCATGTGCCAGCGGCGTGTTGCCTCGCCGCCGAAATAGACTATGTGCCAGCGGCGTGTTGCCTCGCCGCCGAAATGCACCATGTTCCAGCGGCGTGTTGCCTCGCCGCCGAAATAGACTATGTGCCAGCGGCGTATTGCTTCGCCGCCGAAATGCACCATGTGCCAGCGGCGTGTTGCCTCGCCGCCGAAATAGACTATGTGCCAGCGGCGTGTTGCCTCGCCGCCGAAATGCACCATGTTCCAGCGGCGTGTTGCCTCGCCGCCGAAATAGACTATGTGCCAGCGGCGTGTTGCCTCGCCGCCGAAATAGACTATGTGCCAGCGGCGTGTTGCCTCGCCGCCGAAATGCACCATGTTCCAGCGGCGTGTTGCCTCGCCGCCGAAATAGACTATGTGCCAGCGGCGTGTTGCTTCGCCGCCGAAATAGACTATGTGCCAGCGGCGTGTTGCCTCGCCGCCGA
>CAWVQI010000272.1:15000-17500 GCA_963932335.1 Andrena marginata | reverse complement strand
GCGCGTGCCTCCGGTATTATAAATCGTGCTCCCTCTTTTGGATATATTTTATATCCCCCTCGAACGGGTCTACACCGGCGGGGGTACGGAGGGTAGAGGAGAGTGCGCGTATATTGCGCGTTGACACCGCGACGCCGGGCGGCTGGGCCGCACGAGAAGCTGGGCTGAAGAATGGAAGGAGAAGAAGAATATACACAAAACTCTTCTCTCAGATCCTTTCCTCTTTCTCTCCCTTGCTCGCTCGCAGTTTCCCATGCGCACCGCGCGTGTATATACGGCAACGCGCCACGCACATCATTATCTCTTTTCCCCCGTACACATCCCGGCTCATAGCAAGACCCGCGTCGACGAATCTATGTGATCGAGGATTCTCGTATATCCAGAGGTGCCATCGCACGCGATTCCAGAGAAAAAGTATATTTTATTGAACTCCTCTCTTCTTCTCTAATCGAGAGAATTACAGCAGTCACCCCTACCTCTATATTTGCGCCACGCCAAAGTGTCTTTTCGTGTCGCGCATCGTCGATGCGGGAGGAGACTCTCGCGGAACGATCACCACCGGTTTTTACTTTAACGTCCGTCCGCTATTATTAGCTTTGAGATTCCGCTATCCCTTCATCACGCCTCGAGCAGTGACAACACACTTATCTTCGCAGCAGTGGGAACCGTGGAAAAATAAGCTCTTTTCCGTGGACTGGACGACCGGTGAGACCCGCGGGTCTCGTATACGATCGACCAACAACGCGACAAAGACATGGGGCGATCGGGGAGACGCGTCTTCTTCAATTCTACGAAGGAGAGGTCTTCTTATACACCTTTCGCGGCATCGGCGCCTTTTCGATTCGTCAAAGTTCAAATTCACGCAGCCGCGCCAATGAGGATTCCAGGGTACAGAAACGTTTTAAACGACGCGTGGAGCAATATCACTCTTCTCATCGGACGTTTGGCGCAAACACTCTCTTGTGTGTCGACGGAACGTGGCCATAGGGTAGGGTGGGAATGGAATATATAGGGCGGCTAGGCGAGGACACTCGCAACTACGGGGAAATACATCGACCCGATCATGTTAACGAGTGGTTCCGCACAGAGCGCCGCCTCCTACATCTCATTCCATGTACACCACACACCACCCTTTGGATCTTCACGGCATCCCGAAGAACGAGTGTGTTTTGTGCCCTCGATGTATCGATTGACTTTTCTTCCTCTCACTTGTCAAAACGGACGACCCTCTTTTTAAAATCCCTGGGGCTGCGTGAACGCCAACACGATACAAATCGGCGCGCATATGCCGCGCACTCCGCCCTATCTCTCTCTCTCTCTCTCTCGCTCCCGCTCTTCGCGGTCTCTCTTTCTCAGGACAAATTTTTCATTTCAGGCGACGTCGGGAGCACGGTAAATGATCTCGGGGCGCGGGATGTGAAGGTGGCAAACTCTAAAACACCAGTGCGAGCGGAGAGGCCGCTGTGTGTGTGTGTGGTGATCCAGGGAGCGGTGCAGCACACGGGCGGTCGTTATAAAGCAACGACGCACAACGCCGTGAAAGCGGGCACGCACGCGAGTCCCTAAGCGATCATTCATCACACATTTCGCCTCTCTCTTTTTCTGGTTCTCGCACAGGAGGAGAGTACAACACACACGCTTCACGATTCTCACGCGCGAGCCGTTGGCAAACGCCGACGAACATCCCAACTTTCGCTCGTACGTCGCGTATCTGGCGTGTATATTATCATCCGTCCCGACTCCGAAACGCGTTACATCTTCGGAAACGCGAGACGGCGAGGATGCGATGATGATTATGTACGCAGAACCGACGCAAGCAGTCTTTTGTATGTGATAACGACCCTCAGCCAGGCGTGGTCCAGGAATTGTATCCGTGGACCGCAATGTGCGTTCGAAATGTCGATGTTCATGTGTCCTGCAGTTCACACGTTGACGCGCAATTAGCTGCGTTCTTCATCGACCCACGAGCCAAGTGATCCACCGTTCAGGGTAATCGTGTTATTAAATATATTCGTTATTATCTTTGTGTTCTCGGTTCGGATGAAGCCGAGGCCCGTGCGCCTCCAACCAGCGCGCGAAGGAGGTCCGGGCGTCGCCAGCGTTGACGACACGGTGTCCGATTTGTCTCCAGGACGTGAAAACACCGCCGAAGCGTACCGCGGAAATACCGCGAACACGTCCGGCGGGCCGAGCGTACATATCATTTAAAAACCTTCGAGATACACGGCCGGGTACGAGAACCGTAATAATATAAACCGTGTACTCGGGGCGGGGGGCCACACCGCACGCGGCAGCATCCTCTCACGCACGCACGCACGCTCTCTTATCGTCGGGCCGCCCCTCGAAAGCGGACGCACGGCCGGCTTCGATCGGTCCAATCTTCGGACTATCGCTATCGAAGCTTCACAGCCGGTCCCTTTTTTTCGGCTATCAGGGCGCGCGATTAAGCGAGCGATTATACTCGGGATGCACATCGACGCGATGGATGGCGGTGGCGCGA
>CAWVQI010000272.1:7500-10000 GCA_963932335.1 Andrena marginata | reverse complement strand
AAGGATCAGTGGTCGTTTTCGACGATCGGACGACTCTGTGTTCGGAGGATGGTGCGGAACGACTCTGAGAGCTCGCGATACTTTAAAAATTTTCGGAGCGATTGGAGTTATTCGCGATTATCTCGCAAACCAGCGCGACGACCGGGGTCGGAACCTTAATATGAATTGATCGCAATGTCGCGACACGCAAGGATCAGTGGTCGTTTTCGACGATCGGACGACTCTGTGTTCGGAGGATGGTGCGGAAGGACGCTGAAAGCTCGCGGTACTTTAAAAATTTTCGGAGCGATTGGAGTTATTCGCGATTATCTCGCAAACCAGCGCGACGACCGGGGTCGGAACCTTAATATGAATTGATCGCAATGTCGCGACACGCAAGGATCAGTGGTCGTTTTCGACGATCGGACGACTCTGTGTTCGGAGGATGGTGCGGAAGGACGCTGAGAGCTCGCGGTACTTTAAAAATTTTCGGAGCGATTGGAGTTATTCGCGATTATCTCGCAAACCAGCGCGACGACCGGGGTCGGAACCTTAATATGAATTGATCGCAATGTCGCGACACGCAAGGATCAGTGGTCGTTTTCGACGATCGGACGACTCTGTGTTCGGAGGATGGTGCGGAAGGACGCTGAGAGCTCGCGGTACTTTAAAAATTTTCGGAGCGATTGGAGTTATTCGCGATTATCTCGCAAACCAGCGCGACGACCGGGGTCGGAACCTTAATATGAATTGATCGCAATGTCGCGACACGCAAGGATCAGTGGTCGTTTTCGACGATCGGACGACTCTGTGTTCGGAGGATGGTGCGGAACGACTCTGAAAGCTCGCGGTACTTTAAAAATTTTCGGAGCGATTGGAGTTATTCGCGATTATCTCGCAAACCAGCGCGACGACCGGGGTCGGAACCTTAATATGAATTGATCGCAATGTCGCGACACGCAAGGATCAGTGGTCGTTTTCGACGATCGGACGACTCTGTGTTCGGAGGATGGTGCGGAACGACTCTGAAAGCTCGCGGTACTTTAAAAATTTTCGGAGCGATTGGAGTTATTCGCGATTATCTCGCAAACCAGCGCGACGACCGGGGTCGGAACCTTAATATGAATTGATCGCAATGTCGCGACACGCAAGGATCAGTGGTCGTTTTCGACGATCGGACGACTCTGTGTTCGGGGGATGGTGCGGAAGGACGCTGAGAGCTCGCGGTACTTTAAAAATTTTCGGAGCGATTGGAGTTATTCGCGATTATCTCGCAAACCAGCGCGACGACCGGGGTCGGAACCTTAATATGAATTGATCGCAATGTCGCGACACGAAAGGATCAGTGGTCGTTTTCGACGATCGGACGACTCTGTGTTCGGAGGATGGTGCGGAAGGACGCTGAGAGCTCGCGGTACTTTAAAAATTTTCGGAGCGATTGGGGTTATTCGCGATTATCTCGCAAACCAGCGCGACGACCGGGGTCGGAACCTTAATATGAATTGATCGCAATGTCGCGACACGCAAGGATCAGTGGTCGTTTTCGACGATCGGACGACTCTGTGTTCGGAGGATGGTGCGGAAGGACGCTGAAAGCTCGCGGTACTTTAAAAATTTTCGGAGCGATTGGAGTTATTCGCGATTATCTCGCAAACCAGCGCGACGACCGGGGTCGGAACCTTAATATGAATTGATCGCAATGTCGCGACACGCAAGGATCAGTGGTCGTTTTCGACGATCGGACGACTCTGTGTTCGGAGGATGGTGCGGAAGGACGCTGAGAGCTCGCGGTACTTTAAAAATTTTCGGAGCGATTGGAGTTATTCGCGATTATCTCGCAAACCAGCGCGACGACCGGGGTCGGAACCTTAATATGAATTGATCGCAATGTCGCGACACGCAAGGATCAGTGGTCGTTTTCGACGATCGGACGACTCTGTGTTCGGAGGATGGTGCGGAAGGACGCTGAGAGCTCGCGGTACTTTAAAAATTTTCGGAGCGATTGGAGTTATTCGCGATTATCTCGCAAACCAGCGCGACGACCGGGGTCGGAACCTTAATATGAATTGATCGCAATGTCGCGACACGAAAGGATCAGTGGTCGTTTTCGACGATCGGACGACTCTGTGTTCGGAGGATGGTGCGGAAGGACGCTGAGAGCTCGCGGTACTTTAAAAATTTTCGGAGCGATTGGGGTTATTCGCGATTATCTCGTATGATATTCCTGAAGCGTGTGTACCTCTGCGCTTGTCAGGTTGCACTCCAGCGGCGTATTGCTTCGCCATCGATTTATTCAAAGAAGTTCCTGCGGCGTATTGCCCCGCCGCCGAAATGTTGCAATTTCCAGCGGCGTGTTGCTTCGCCGCCGAAATAGACTATGTGCCAGCGGCGTATTGCTTCGCCGCCGAAATGCACCATGTTCCAGCGGCGTATTGCTTCGCCGCCGAAATGCACCATGTTCCAGCGGCGTGTTGCCCTCGCCGCCGAAATGCACCATGTTCCAGCGGCGTATTGCCTCGCC
>CAWVQI010000272.1:0-2500 GCA_963932335.1 Andrena marginata | reverse complement strand
GCTAGTTGCTTCGGCAGGTGAGTTGTTACACACTCCTTAGCGGATTCCGACTTCCATGGCCACCGTCCTGCTGTCTTAAGCAACCAACGCCTTTCATGGTATCCCATAAGCGTCGACTTAGGCGCCTTAACTCTGCGTTTGGTTCATCCCACAGCGCCAGTTCTGCTTACCAAAATTGGCCCACTTGGCACTCTGATTCAATATAATCTCGTGGCTTCATGATCCAAGCAAGCCAGAGATC
Organism: Andrena marginata; assembly: GCA_963932335.1. Taxonomy (NCBI): domain Eukaryota; kingdom Metazoa; phylum Arthropoda; class Insecta; order Hymenoptera; family Andrenidae; genus Andrena; species Andrena marginata. The sequence continues at coordinate 2,259 of CAWVQI010000272.1, read as the reverse complement.
TCACCCATTTAAAGTTTGAGAATAGGTTGAGGTCGTTTCGGCCCCAAGGCCTCTAATCATTCGCTTTACCAGATGAAACTCGCACACGTTCGCGTAGGAACGAGCGAGTGCCAGCTATCCTGAGGGAAACTTCGGAGGGAACCAGCTACTAGATGGTTCGATTAGTCTTTCGCCCCTATACCCAGTTCCGACGATCGATTTGCACGTCAGAATCGCTACGGACCTCCATCAGGGTTTCCCCTGACTTCGTCCTGACCAGGCATAGTTCACCATCTTTCGGGTCCCAACGTGTACGCTCTAGGTGCGCCTCTTCTCGCAATGAGAACGAGACGCCCCGGGAGTGCGAGGCCGCATCGTAACGCGGCCGATCCTCCCTCGGTCGACGCGAAGGTCGACCTCCACTTTCATTCCGCCTTTAGGTTTCTTTCTCCCAATGACTCGCGCACATGTTAGACTCCTTGGTCCGTGTTTCAAGACGGGTCCTGAGAGTACCCAAAGCAGTAGCGTCGCCGACCGGTAATTCGAAGCTTGGCCCAAGTCCAAGGACACCGCCTGCTAACAGCTAGCCAGGCCCGGGGACGGCACCAGGTCCGTGCCTCCGGGTAAGAACTGACCGGGCTTGCGGCGGGCCTGACGCACACACATTCGAAAATGGATTTGGTTGCGGCCCGATACCGTCTCAGAGTACCGTCGCGCAGCCGGCCGGGCGGCCGAGGGTCTGTCGCGTGCTCTGGGAGCAACGAAACAGGCAACCGCTCGGGCCGTAGACCGACACGCAACGGGTCGCGACGTTCTACTAGGGGAGAAGTGCACGACTACGTGGCCGGAACATTCGCCGCCGGTGGTGTACCCTCGCTAATGGAACCACGAAGGTCCCACCCGGAGCATCGCGCACCGTCGGGAGCCAGCCTCGTCGACGATGAATCTCCCCATTCGATCTTTTGGGTTTCTCAGGTTTACCCCTGAACGGTTTCACGTACTCTTGAACTCTCTCTTCAAAGTTCTTTTCAACTTTCCCTCACGGTACTTGTTCGCTATCGGTCTCGTGGTTGTATTTAGCCTTAGATGGAGTTTACCACCCACTTAGGGTTGCACTCTCAAGCAACCCGACTCTATGGAGAGATCCTCCCGAAACGCGTACCGGTCGCTACGGGCCTGGCACCCTCTCCGGGTAAGTGGCCCCATTCAAGATGGACTTGGACGCGGTGCGACGTCACGGGATAAACGGATCCTCCTGAACACTACAATTCCCTGCGGCGGAACCGCGGGATTCAGTGCTGGGCTAATTCCTGTTCGCTCGCCGCTACTAAGGAAATCCTTGTTAGTTTCTTTTCCTCCGCTTAGTAATATGCTTAAATTCAGCGGGTAATCTCGCCTACTCTGAGGTCGTCAATCATTATTATTATTATTTATATATATATATATATATATATACATATATAAATAATTATCTGCCACCAGAGAAAAAGAGCAGAGACCGCGAGCGAAGTAGAGAGAGAAGGTATATTTTGGAGAACCGGGCGCGCGTGCCTCCGGTATTATAAATCGTGCTCCCTCTTTTGGATATATTTTATATCCCCCTCGAACGGGTCTACACCGGCGGGGGTACGGAGGGTAGAGGAGAGTGCGCGTATATTGCGCGTTGACACCGCGACGCCGGGCGGCTGGGCCGCACGAGAAGCTGGGCTGAAGAATGGAAGGAGAAGAAGAATATACACAAAACTCTTCTCTCAGATCCTTTCCTCTTTCTCTCCCTTGCTCGCTCGCAGTTTCCCATGCGCACCGCGCGTGTATATACGGCAACGCGCCACGCACATCATTATCTCTTTTCCCCCGTACACATCCCGGCTCATAGCAAGACCCGCGTCGACGAATCTATGTGATCGAGGATTCTCGTATATCCAGAGGTGCCATCGCACGCGATTCCAGAGAAAAAGTATATTTTATTGAACTCCTCTCTTCTTCTCTAATCGAGAGAATTACAGCAGTCACCCCTACCTCTATATTTGCGCCACGCCAAAGTGTCTTTTCGTGTCGCGCATCGTCGATGCGGGAGGAGACTCTCGCGGAACGATCACCACCGGTTTTTACTTTAACGTCCGTCCGCTATTATTAGCTTTGAGATTCCGCTATCCCTTCATCACGCCTCGAGCAGTGACAACACACTTATCTTCGCAGCAGTGGGAACCGTGGAAAAATAAGCTCTTTTCCGTGGACTGGACGACCGGTGAGACCCGCGGGTCTCGTATACGATCGACC
>CAWVQI010000271.1:12500-15000 GCA_963932335.1 Andrena marginata | reverse complement strand
AGGACACATGAACATCGACATTTCGAACGCACATTGCGGTCCACGGATACAATTCCTGGACCACGCCTGGCTGAGGGTCGTTATCACATACAAAAGACTGCTTGCGTCGGTTCTGCGTACATAATCATCATCGCATCCTCGCCGTCTCGCGTTTCCGAAGATGTAACGCGTTTCGGAGTCGGGACGGATGATAATATACACGCCAGATACGCGACGTACGAGCGAAAGTTGGGATGTTCGTCGGCGTTTGCCAACGGCTCGCGCGTGAGAATCGTGAAGCGTGTGTGTTGTACTCTCCTCCTGTGCGAGAACCAGAAAAAGAGAGAGGCGAAATGTGTGATGAATGATCGCTTAGGGACTCGCGTGCGTGCCCGCTTTCACGGCGTTGTGCGTCGTTGGACCGCCCGTGTGCTGCACCGCTCCCTGGATCACCACACACACACACAGCGGCCTCTCCGCTCGCACTGGTGTTTTAGAGTTTGCCACCTTCACATCCCGCGCCCCGAGATCATTTACCGTGCTCCCGACGTCGCCTGAAATGAAAAATTTGTCCTGAGAAAGAGAGACCGCGAAGAGCGGGAGCGAGAGAGAGAGAGAGAGAGATAGGGCGGAGTGCGCGGCATATGCGCGCCGATTTGTATCGTGTTGGCGTTCACGCAGCCCCAGGGATTTTAAAAAGAGGGTCGTCCGTTTTGACAAGTGAGAGGAAGAAAAGTCAATCGATACATCGAGGGCACAAAACACACTCGTTCTTCGGGATGCCGTGAAGATCCAAAGGGTGGTGTGTGGTGTACATGGAATGAGATGTAGGAGGCGGCGCTCTGTGCGGAACCACTCGTTAACATGATCGGGTCGATGTATTTCCCCGTAGTTGCGAGTGTCCTCGCCTAGCCGCCCTATATATTCCATTCCCACCCTACCCTATGGCCACGTTCCGTCGACACACAAGAGAGTGTTTGCGCCAAACGTCCGATGAGAAGAGTGATATTGCTCCACGCGTCGTTTAAAACGTTTCTGTACCCTGGAATCCTCATTGGCGCGGCTGCGTGAATTTGAACTTTGACGAATCGAAAAGGCGCCGATGCCGCGAAAGGTGTATAAGAAGACCTCTCCTTCGTAGAATTGAAGAAGACGCGTCTCCCCGATCGCCCCATGTCTTTGTCGCGTTGTTGGTCGATCGTATACGAGACCCGCGGGTCTCACCGGTCGTCCAGTCCACGGAAAAGAGCTTATTTTTCCACGGTTCCCACTGCTGCGAAGATAAGTGTGTTGTCACTGCTCGAGGCGTGATGAAGGGATAGCGGAATCTCAAAGCTAATAATAGCGGACGGACGTTAAAGTAAAAACCGGTGGTGATCGTTCCGCGAGAGTCTCCTCCCGCATCGACGATGCGCGACACGAAAAGACACTTTGGCGTGGCGCAAATATAGAGGTAGGGGTGACTGCTGTAATTCTCTCGATTAGAGAAGAAGAGAGGAGTTCAATAAAATATACTTTTTCTCTGGAATCGCGTGCGATGGCACCTCTGGATATACGAGAATCCTCGATCACATAGATTCGTCGACGCGGGTCTTGCTATGAGCCGGGATGTGTACGGGGGAAAAGAGATAATGATGTGCGTGGCGCGTTGCCGTATATACACGCGCGGTGCGCATGGGAAACTGCGAGCGAGCAAGGGAGAGAAAGAGGAAAGGATCTGAGAGAAGAGTTTTGTGTATATTCTTCTTCTCCTTCCATTCTTCAGCCCAGCTTCTCGTGCGGCCCAGCCGCCCGGCGTCGCGGTGTCAACGCGCAATATACGCGCACTCTCCTCTACCCTCCGTACCCCCGCCGGTGTAGACCCGTTCGAGGGGGATATAAAATATATCCAAAAGAGGGAGCACGATTTATAATACCGGAGGCACGCGCGCCCGGTTCTCCAAAATATACCTTCTCTCTCTACTTCGCTCGCGGTCTCTGCTCTTTTTCTCTGGTGGCAGATAATTATTTATATATGTATATATATATATATATATATATAAATAATAATAATAATGATTGACGACCTCAGAGTAGGCGAGATTACCCGCTGAATTTAAGCATATTACTAAGCGGAGGAAAAGAAACTAACAAGGATTTCCTTAGTAGCGGCGAGCGAACAGGAATTAGCCCAGCACTGAATCCCGCGGTTCCGCCGCAGGGAATTGTAGTGTTCAGGAGGATCCGTTTATCCCGTGACGTCGCACCGCGTCCAAGTCCATCTTGAATGGGGCCACTTACCCGGAGAGGGTGCCAGGCCCGTAGCGACCGGTACGCGTTTCGGGAGGATCTCTCCATAGAGTCGGGTTGCTTGAGAGTGCAACCCTAAGTGGGTGGTAAACTCCATCTAAGGCTAAATACAACCACGAGACCGATAGCGAACAAGTACCGTGAGGGAAAGTTGAAAAGAACTTTGAAGAGAGAGTTCAAGAGTACGTGAAACCGTTCAGGGGTAAACCTGAGAAACCCAAAAGATCGAATG
>CAWVQI010000271.1:5000-7500 GCA_963932335.1 Andrena marginata | reverse complement strand
CGAGGCAACACGCCGCTGGCACATGGTGCATTTCGGCGGCGAAGCAATACGCCGCTGGCACATAGTCTATTTCGGCGGCGAGGCAACACGCCGCTGGAACATGGTGCATTTCGGCGGCGAGGCAATACGCCGCTGGAACATGGTGCATTTCGGCGGCGAGGCAACACGCCGCTGGAACATGGTGCATTTCGGCGGCGAAGCAATACGCCGCTGGAACATGGTGCATTTCGGCGGCGAAGCAATACGCCGCTGGCACATAGTCTATTTCGGCGGCGAAGCAACACGCCGCTGGAAATTGCAACATTTCGGCGGCGGGGCAATACGCCGCAGGAACTTCTTTGAATAAATCGATGGCGAAGCAATACGCCGCTGGAGTGCAACCTGACAAGCGCAGAGGTACACACGCTTCAGGAATATCATACGAGATAATCGCGAATAACCCCAATCGCTCCGAAAATTTTTAAAGTACCGCGAGCTCTCAGCGTCCTTCCGCACCATCCCCCGAACACAGAGTCGTCCGATCGTCGAAAACGACCACTGATCCTTGCGTGTCGCGACATTGCGATCAATTCATATTAAGGTTCCGACCCCGGTCGTCGCGCTGGTTTGCGAGATAATCGCGAATAACTCCAATCGCTCCGAAAATTTTTAAAGTACCGCGAGCTTTCAGAGTCGTTCCGCACCATCCTCCGAACACAGAGTCGTCCGATCGTCGAAAACGACCACTGATCCTTGCGTGTCGCGACATTGCGATCAATTCATATTAAGGTTCCGACCCCGGTCGTCGCGCTGGTTTGCGAGATAATCGCGAATAACTCCAATCGCTCCGAAAATTTTTAAAGTACCGCGAGCTTTCAGAGTCGTTCCGCACCATCCTCCGAACACAGAGTCGTCCGATCGTCGAAAACGACCACTGATCCTTGCGTGTCGCGACATTGCGATCAATTCATATTAAGGTTTCGACCCCGGTCGTCGCGCTGGTTTTCGAGATAATCGCGAATAACTCCAATCGCTCCGAAAATTTTCAAAGTCCCTAGATATTATTTTTGAATGTCGTTTGGGATCGAGTATGTATCGTGGTAATGTTCGCGGCAAATGTTTATAATAATTCGTTAAGTCGTTTTACTCTTGTATCCGACGCTCTCCGCGGCTAAGTCCCAACGTGCCGGTCGAACGGTCTGTTGTAGCGGCGGTTTGCGCCCATAAGCGGCCGTGCGTAAGGTACGGCGGCGCCGGCGTTCCGGCCGGCCGTTCGGTATCTATAAGGGAGAGCGACGGTCCGAGCGTCTCGGTCGGAGCAGCGTTGGGTGCGTGGCTATTCTATGACCTCGGTTGAGAAGCAGTCACCGCTCCTCGAGAATTTGTCTCGACTGTTCTTACCGTGTTGCGTTTTTGGATTTCTCCACACAGCATTACCACGGGTCGGTGTCTATAAGTCCGAATGGCCCTTATGTGGTGAGCGTCCATAAGTGACGTTGGTGACACATATGCAATTCTGTGTATGCTTGTACGACCTCGTGCATTCAACTCTTCATCCACGCAGATGGACGAATTTAAACTTAACAAAACGCTAAGGAAGGCTAGCGTCGGGTACATATAAAGTATCGAACTGAAAGTTCGAACTTTGAAAGAGGGAGAAAGTAGATACAAACCCATAGAGGTGTCAGATATCGATATGCCTAGCGCGCACATTACGTACCAACTCGTTATGACCAGCATGGCACGATTCGCGCTTTCCCGTTTGCTCAGCATGCACTTGTCCGCGCTATTACGTACATGACCAGCGTGAATGTTACGCGCTTTGTCGATTTGTCCAGCGTGTAGTGGTCCGTGCTTCTACGGTGGATGCTAGCGCGCGTGTACTCCGTGCTTCCCGATGGATGCAGCGGTACGCGTGATACGCGCTTTATCGAGCATCCGATGCCATCCTTATTTATAAGGGAAATATAATGAATTTTGTATGAATCTGAGATCTTTCTGTGAAAGTGTATAAAATGCACATATCCGTTTAATATTATTAGTTAGTGGAAAAATTGAAACGATATGATGTCTCGAAGTATAATGAAGTTAGAGTGGAGAGAAAGGCACATATATCATATCCGATGGAGTGTTAGTCTGTGGAAAATCCTAGGATATATATATATATATATATGGTGTCTGGAGAAGTATGAAGATGGTGTGTGGAAGTGATGAGAGAGAGAGGAGAGGAGGCACATATCCGAGATAGAATTAAGTGGAACAATTCGAGGATATGATGTCTAAAACTGCACGCTAATGTGCAAGTTGTTTTATAAAATCAAACGTTGGGGCATCGTCGATCCGTCTCTAAAAGAGCGGACGACGCGATGAGAACAGAAAAATAACACGAAAGTGTGTTGTGAATTCGAATAAGAGGGAAAGCTTCGCGAAGCTCCCTGGTTGATCCTGCCAGTAGTCATATGCTTGTCTCAAAGATTAAGCCATGCATGTCTCAGTACATACCGTATTAAGGTGAAACCGC
>CAWVQI010000271.1:0-2500 GCA_963932335.1 Andrena marginata | reverse complement strand
TTATTATACCGCGATACCGGCCCCCGCCCCGGTGTCTGTGCGTGGTGTCTGCGCGAGCGTGTGTTTAGAAGCTCGTACCGAGAAAAAGGAGTCAGTCGCGACCCAAGACAGGGACGAAAGAAAACGCATAACAAGCGCTCCGAGTGGGTTAAGTTAAACGCGCGAGAATAATAGAATGAGAGCAGGAACGAGCCGCCCTCGAAGCCTCGGCTTCTCGCGACGTTCCTCTCCTCCGACTCTCGACGACGTTTCTTCCACTCGCATCCCGCTTCTCCTAGGTCTTTGGTCGCGCACTCCGAAATTGTCCTGGGACTTGACACTCTCCTCGGAGGGGATCCGGGTAACCTAGGGGGCGGCGGCTCGCGCCACCGCCATCCATCGCGTCGATGTGCATCCCGAGTATAATCGCTCGCTTAATCGCGCGCCCTGATAGCCGAAAAAAAGGGACCGGCTGTGAAGCTTCGATAGCGATAGTCCGAAGATTGGACCGATCGAAGCCGGCCGTGCGTCCGCTTTCGAGGGGCGGCCCGACGATAAGAGAGCGTGCGTGCGTGCGTGAGAGGATGCTGCCGCGTGCGGTGTGGCCCCCCGCCCCGAGTACACGGTTTATATTATTACGGTTCTCGTACCCGGCCGTGTATCTCGAAGGTTTTTAAATGATATGTACGCTCGGCCCGCCGGACGTGTTCGCGGTATTTCCGCGGTACGCTTCGGCGGTGTTTTCACGTCCTGGAGACAAATCGGACACCGTGTCGTCAACGCTGGCGACGCCCGGACCTCCTTCGCGCGCTGGTTGGAGGCGCACGGGCCTCGGCTTCATCCGAACCGAGAACACAAAGATAATAACGAATATATTTAATAACACGATTACCCTGAACGGTGGATCACTTGGCTCGTGGGTCGATGAAGAACGCAGCTAATTGCGCGTCAACGTGTGAACTGCAGGACACATGAACATCGACATTTCGAACGCACATTGCGGTCCACGGATACAATTCCTGGACCACGCCTGGCTGAGGGTCGTTATCACATACAAAAGACTGCTTGCGTCGGTTCTGCGTACATAATCATCATCGCATCCTCGCCGTCTCGCGTTTCCGAAGATGTAACGCGTTTCGGAGTCGGGACGGATGATAATATACACGCCAGATACGCGACGTACGAGCGAAAGTTGGGATGTTCGTCGGCGTTTGCCAACGGCTCGCGCGTGAGAATCGTGAAGCGTGTGTGTTGTACTCTCCTCCTGTGCGAGAACCAGAAAAAGAGAGAGGCGAAATGTGTGATGAATGATCGCTTAGGGACTCGCGTGCGTGCCCGCTTTCACGGCGTTGTGCGTCGTTGCTTTATAACGACCGCCCGTGTGCTGCACCGCTCCCTGGATCACCACACACACACACAGCGGCCTCTCCGCTCGCACTGGTGTTTTAGAGTTTGCCACCTTCACATCCCGCGCCCCGAGATCATTTACCGTGCTCCCGACGTCGCCTGAAATGAAAAATTTGTCCTGAGAAAGAGAGACCGCGAAGAGCGGGAGCGAGAGAGAGAGAGAGAGAGATAGGGCGGAGTGCGCGGCATATGCGCGCCGATTTGTATCGTGTTGGCGTTCACGCAGCCCCAGGGATTTTAAAAAGAGGGTCGTCCGTTTTGACAAGTGAGAGGAAGAAAAGTCAATCGATACATCGAGGGCACAAAACACACTCGTTCTTCGGGATGCCGTGAAGATCCAAAGGGTGGTGTGTGGTGTACATGGAATGAGATGTAGGAGGCGGCGCTCTGTGCGGAACCACTCGTTAACATGATCGGGTCGATGTATTTCCCCGTAGTTGCGAGTGTCCTCGCCTAGCCGCCCTATATATTCCATTCCCACCCTACCCTATGGCCACGTTCCGTCGACACACAAGAGAGTGTTTGCGCCAAACGTCCGATGAGAAGAGTGATATTGCTCCACGCGTCGTTTAAAACGTTTCTGTACCCTGGAATCCTCATTGGCGCGGCTGCGTGAATTTGAACTTTGACGAATCGAAAAGGCGCCGATGCCGCGAAAGGTGTATAAGAAGACCTCTCCTTCGTAGAATTGAAGAAGACGCGTCTCCCCGATCGCCCCATGTCTTTGTCGCGTTGTTGGTCGATCGTATACGAGACCCGCGGGTCTCACCGGTCGTCCAGTCCACGGAAAAGAGCTTATTTTTCCACGGTTCCCACTGCTGCGAAGATAAGTGTGTTGTCACTGCTCGAGGCGTGATGAAGGGATAGCGGAATCTCAAAGCTAATAATAGCGGACGGACGTTAAAGTAAAAACCGGTGGTGATCGTTCCGCGAGAGTCTCCTCCCGCATCGACGATGCGCGACACGAAAAGACACTTTGGCGTGGCGCAAATATAGAGGTAGGGGTGACTGCTGTAATTCTCTCGATTAGAGAAGAAGAGAGGAGTTCAATAAAATATACTTTTTCTCTGGAATCGCGTGCGATGGCACCTCTGGATATACGAGAATCCTCGAT
>CAWVQI010000270.1:0-34160 GCA_963932335.1 Andrena marginata | reverse complement strand
GGTTTTTTTTGCAAATTTTAATTTTTTTGAACGAAATTTTAGCAAATTTAATTGAAACGATCTTCGATTTTTTTGGATTTTTTTAAAATTTTAATTTTTATGAACAAAATTTTTGCAAATTTATTTGAAACTATCTTCGATTTTTTTGGATTTCCTTAAAATTTTTAAGTTTTATGAACTAAATTTTAGCAAATTTAATTTAAGCTATCTTCGATTTTTTTGGATTTTCTTACAAATTTTAAGTTTTATGAACGAAATTTTAGCAAATTTAATTGAAACTATTGTCGATTTTTTAGGATTTTCTTAAAATTTTTAAGTTTTATGAACTAAATTTTAGCAAATTTAATTTAAGCTATCTTCGATTTTTTTGGATTTTCCTACAAATTTTAATTTTTATGAACGAAATTTTAGCAAGTTAAATTGAAACTATCTACGATTTTTTTGGATTTTCTTTCATATTTTAATTTTTATGAACGAAATTTTAGCATATTTAATCGAAACTATCTTCGATTTTTTTGGATTTTTTTGCAAATTTTTATTTTTTTTGCACGAAATTTTAGCAAATTTAATTGAAACTATCTTCGATTTTTTTGGATTGCGATACGAATTTTATGTTGTATGAACTAAATTTTAGCAAATATAATTGAAACAATCTTCGATTTTTTTGGATTTTTTTAAAATTTTAATTTTTATGAACAAAATTTTAGCAAATTTAATCGAAACTATCTTCGATTTTTTTTACAAATTTTAATTTTTATGAACAAAATTTAAGCAAATTTAAATGAAACTATCTTCGATTTTTTTTTATTTTTTTTCAAATTTTAATTTTTATGAAAGAAATTTTAGCAAATTTAATTGAAACTATCTTCGAATTTTTTGGATTTTTTTTACACATTTTATTTTTATGAACGAAATTTTAGCAAATTTAATTGAAACTATCTTCGATTTTTATTTAATTTCTTACAAATTTTAAGTATTATGAATTAAATTTTAGCAAATATAATTGAAACTATCTTCGATTTTTTTGGATTGCGATACGAATTTTATGTTTTATGAACTAAATTTTAGCAAATATAATTGAAACTATCTTCGATTTTTTTGGATTTTTTTAAAATTTTAATTTTTTTGAACAAAATTTTAGCAAATTTAATTGAAACTATCTTCGATTTTTTTGGATTTTCTTACAAATTTTAATTTTTATGAACGAAATTTTAGCAAATTTAATTGAAACTATCTTCGATTTTTTTGAATTTTCTTAAAATTTTTAAGTTTTATGAAATAAATTTTAGCAAATTTAATTTAAGCTATCTTTGATTTTTTTGGATTTTCTTTCAAATTTTAATTTTTATGAACGAAATTTTAGCAAATTTAATTGAAACTATCTTCGATTTTTTTGGATTGCGATACGAATTTTATGTTGTATGAACTAAATTTTAGCAAATATAATTGAAACAATCTTCGATTTTTTTGGATTTTTTTAAAATTTTAATTTTTATGAACAAAATTTTAGCAAATTTAATCGAAACTATCGTCGATTTTTTTGGATTTTTTTGCAAATTTTTATTTTTTGCACGAAATTTTAGCAAATTTAATTGAAACTATCTTCGATTTTTTTTGGATTGCGATACGAATTTTATGTTGTATGAACTAAATTTTAGCAAATATAATTGAAACAATCTTCGATTTTTTTGGATTTTTTTAAAATTTTAATTTTTATGAACAAAATTTTAGCAAATTTAATCGAAACTATCTTCGATTTTTTTTACAAATTTTAATTTTTATGAACAAAATTTAAGCAAATTTAAATGAAACTATCTTCGATTTTTTTTTATTTTTTTTCAAATTTTAATTTTTATGAAAGAAATTTTAGCAAATTTAATTGAAACTATCTTCGAATTTTTTGGATTTTTTTTACACATTTTATTTTTATGAACGAAATTTTAGCAAATTTAATTGAAACTATCTTCGATTTTTATTTAATTTCTTACAAATTTTAAGTATTATGAATTAAATTTTAGCAAATATAATTGAAACTATCTTCGATTTTTTTGGATTGCGATACGAATTTTATGTTTTATGAACTAAATTTTAGCAAATATAATTGAAACTATCTTCGATTTTTTTGGATTTTTTTAAAATTTTAATTTTTTTGAACAAAATTTTAGCAAATTTAATTGAAACTATCTTCGATTTTTTTGGATTTTCTTACAAATTTTAATTTTTATGAACGAAATTTTAGCAAATTTAATTGAAACTATCTTCGATTTTTTTGAATTTTCTTAAAATTTTTAAGTTTTATGAAATAAATTTTAGCAAATTTAATTTAAGCTATCTTTGATTTTTTTGGATTTTCTTTCAAATTTTAATTTTTATGAACGAAATTTTAGCAAATTTAATTGAAACTATCTTCGATTTTTTTGGATTGCGATACGAATTTTATGTTGTATGAACTAAATTTTAGCAAATATAATTGAAACAATCTTCGATTTTTTTGGATTTTTTTAAAATTTTAATTTTTATGAACAAAATTTTAGCAAATTTAATCGAAACTATCGTCGATTTTTTTGGATTTTTTTGCAAATTTTTATTTTTTTGCACGAAATTTTAGCAAATTTAATTGAAACTATCTTCGATTTTTTTGGATTGCGATACGAATTTTATGTTGTATGAACTAAATTTTAGCAAATATAATTGAAACAATCTTCGTTTTTTTTGGATTTTTTTAAAATTTTAATTTTTATGAACAAAATTTTAGCAAATTTAATTGAAACTATCTTCGATTTTTTTGGATTTTCATACAAATTTTAATTTTTATGAACGAAATTTTAGCAAATTTAATTGAAACTATTGTCGATTTTTTTGGATTTTCTTAAAATTTTTAAGTTTTATGAACTAAATTTTAGCAAATTTAATTTAAGCTATCTTCGATTTTTTTGGATTTTCCTACAAATTTTAATTTTTATGAACGAAATTTTAGCAAGTTAAATTGAAACTATCTTCGATTTTTTTGGATTTTCTTACAAATTTTAAGTTTTATGAACGAAATTTTAGCAAATTTAATTGAAACTATTGTCGATTTTTTAGGATTTTCTTAAAATTTTTAAGTTTTATGAACTAAATTTTAGCAAATTTAATTTAAGCTATCTTCGATTTTTTTGGATTTTCCTACAAATTTTAATTTTTATGAACGAAATTTTAGCAAGTTAAATTGAAACTATCTACGATTTTTTTGGATTTTCTTTCATATTTTAATTTTTATGAACGAAATTTTAGCATATTTAATCGAAACTATCTTCGATTTTTTTGGATTTTTTTGCAAATTTTTATTTTTTGCACGAAATTTTAGCAAATTTAATTGAAACTATCTTCGATTTTTTTGGATTGCGATACGAATTTTATGTTGTATGAACTAAATTTTAGCAAATATAATTGAAACAATCTTCGATTTTTTTGGATTTTTTTAAAATTTTAATTTTTATGAACAAAATTTTAGCAAATTTAATCGAAACTATCTTCGATTTTTTTTACAAATTTTAATTTTTATGAACAAAATTTAAGCAAATTTAAATGAAACTATCTTCGATTTTTTTTTATTTTTTTTCAAATTTTAATTTTTATGAAAGAAATTGTAGCAAATTTAATTGAAACTATCTTCGAATTTTTTGGATTTTTTTTACACATTTTATTTTTATGAACGAAATTTTAGCAAATTTAATTGAAACTATCTTCGATTTTTATTTAATTTCTTACAAATTTTAAGTATTATGAATTAAATTTTAGCAAATATAATTGAAACTATCTTCGATTTTTTTGGATTGCGATACGAATTTTATGTTTTATGAACTAAATTTTAGCAAATATAATTGAAACTATCTTCGATTTTTTTGGATTTTTTTAAAATTTTAATTTTTTTGAACAAAATTTTAGCAAATTTAATTGAAACTATCTTCGATTTTTTTGGATTTTCTTACAAATTTTAATTTTTATGAACGAAATTTTAGCAAATTTAATTGAAACTATCTTCGATTTTTTTGAATTTTCTTAAAATTTTTAAGTTTTATGAAATAAATTTTAGCAAATTTAATTTAAGCTATCTTTGATTTTTTTGGATTTTCTTTCAAATTTTAATTTTTATGAACGAAATTTTAGCAAATTTAATTGAAACTATCTTCGATTTTTTTGGATTGCGATACGAATTTTATGTTGTATGAACTAAATTTTAGCAAATATAATTGAAACAATCTTCGATTTTTTGGATTTTTTTAAAATTTTAATTTTTATGAACAAAATTTTAGCAAATTTAATCGAAACTATCGTCGATTTTTTTGGATTTTTTTGCAAATTTTTATTTTTTTGCACGAAATTTTAGCAAATTTAATTGAAACTATCTTCGATTTTTTTGGATTGCGATACGAATTTTATGTTGTATGAACTAAATTTTAGCAAATATAATTGAAACAATCTTCGATTTTTTTGGATTTTTTTAAAATTTTAATTTTTATGAACAAAATTTTAGCAAATTTAATCGAAACTATCTTCGATTTTTTTTACAAATTTTAATTTTTATGAACAAAATTTAAGCAAATTTAAATGAAACTATCTTCGATTTTTTTTTATTTTTTTTCAAATTTTAATTTTTATGAAAGAAATTTTAGCAAATTTAATTGAAACTATCTTCGAATTTTTTGGATTTTTTTTACACATTTTATTTTTATGAACGAAATTTTAGCAAATTTAATTGAAACTATCTTCGATTTTTATTTAATTTCTTACAAATTTTAAGTATTATGAATTAAATTTTAGCAAATATAATTGAAACTATCTTCGATTTTTTTGGATTGCGATACGAATTTTATGTTTTATGAACTAAATTTTAGCAAATATAATTGAAACTATCTTCGATTTTTTTGGATTTTTTTAAAATTTTAATTTTTTTGAACAAAATTTTAGCAAATTTAATTGAAACTATCTTCGATTTTTTTGGATTTTCTTACAAATTTTAATTTTTATGAACGAAATTTTAGCAAATTTAATTGAAACTATCTTCGATTTTTTTGAATTTTCTTAAAATTTTTAAGTTTTATGAAATAAATTTTAGCAAATTTAATTTAAGCTATCTTTGATTTTTTTGGATTTTCTTTCAAATTTTAATTTTTATGAACGAAATTTTAGCAAATTTAATTGAAACTATCTTCGATTTTTTTGGATTGCGATACGAATTTTATGTTGTATGAACTAAATTTTAGCAAATATAATTGAAACAATCTTCGATTTTTTTGGATTTTTTTAAAATTTTAATTTTTATGAACAAAATTTTAGCAAATTTAATCGAAACTATCGTCGATTTTTTTGGATTTTTTTGCAAATTTTTATTTTTTTGCACGAAATTTTAGCAAATTTAATTGAAACTATCTTCGATTTTTTTGGATTGCGATACGAATTTTATGTTGTATGAACTAAATTTTAGCAAATATAATTGAAACAATCTTCGTTTTTTTTGGATTTTTTTAAAATTTTAATTTTTATGAACAAAATTTTAGCAAATTTAATTGAAACTATCTTCGATTTTTTTGGATTTTCATACAAATTTTAATTTTTATGAACGAAATTTTAGCAAATTTAATTGAAACTATCTTCGATTTTTTTGGATTTTTTTACAAATTTTATTTTTATGAACGAAATTTTAGCAAATTTAATTTAAGCTATCTTCGATTTTTTTGGATTTTTTTGCAAATTTTAATTTTTATGAACGAAATTTTAGCAAATTTAATTGAAACGATCTTCGATTTTTTTGGATTTTTTTAAAATTCTAATTTTTATGAACAAAATTTTTGCAAATTTATTTGAAACTATCTTCGATTTTTTTGGATTTTCTTAAAATTTTTAAGTTTTATGAACTAAATTTTAGCAAATTTAATTTAAGCTATCTTCGATTTTTTTGGATTTTCTTACAAATTTTAATTTTTATGAACGAAATTTTAGCAAATTTAATTGAAACTATCTTCGATTTTTTGGATTTTCTCAAAAGTTTTAAGTTTTGTGAACTAAATTTTAGCAAATTTAATTTAAGCTATCTTCGATTTTTTGGATTTTCTGACAAATTTTAATTTTTATGAACTAAATTTTAGCAAATTTAATTTAAGCAATCTTCGATTTTTTGGATTTTCTCAAAAGTTTTAAGTTTTGTGAACTAAATTTTAGCAAATTTAATTTAAGCTATCTTCGATTTTTTTTGGATTTTCTGACAAATTTTAATTTTTTATGAACTAAATTTTAGCAAATTTAATTGAAACTATCTTCGATTTTTTTGGATTTTTTTAAAAATTTTAATTTTATGAACGAAATTTTAGCAAATTTAATTGAAACGATCTACGATTTTTTTGGATTTTCTTACAAATTTTAATTTTTATGAACCAAATTTTAGCAAATTTAATTGAAACTATATTTGATTTTTTTGGACTTTTTAACAAATTTTAATTTTTATGAACGAAATTTTAGCAAATTTAATTCAAACTATCTTCGATTTTTTGGATTTTCTCAAAAGTTTTAAGTTTTGTGAACTAAATTTTAGCAAATTTAATTTAAGCTATCTTCGATTTTTTTGGATTTTCTGAGAAATTTTAATTTTTATGAACTAAATTTTAGCAAATTTAATTTAAGCAATCTTCGATTTTTTTGGATTTTCTTACAAACTTTAATTTTTATGAACGAAATTTTAGCAAATATAATTGAAACTGTCTTCTATTATTTTGGTTTTTTTTGCAAATTTTAATTTTTTTGAACGAAATTTTAGCAAATTTAATTGAAACGATCTTCGATTTTTTTGGATTTTTTTAAAATTTTAATTTTTATGAACAAAATTTTTGCAAATTTATTTGAAACTATCTTCGATTTTTTTGGATTTCCTTAAAATTTTTAAGTTTTATGAACTAAATTTTAGCAAATTTAATTTAAGCTATCTTCGATTTTTTTGGATTTTCTTACAAATTTTAAGTTTTATGAACGAAATTTTAGCAAATTTAATTGAAACTATTGTCGATTTTTTAGGATTTTCTTAAAATTTTTAAGTTTTATGAACTAAATTTTAGCAAATTTAATTTAAGCTATCTTCGATTTTTTTGGATTTTCCTACAAATTTTAATTTTTATGAACGAAATTTTAGCAAGTTAAATTGAAACTATCTACGATTTTTTTGGATTTTCTTTCATATTTTAATTTTTATGAACGAAATTTTAGCATATTTAATCGAAACTATCTTCGATTTTTTTGGATTTTTTTGCAAATTTTTATTTTTTTTGCACGAAATTTTAGCAAATTTAATTGAAACTATCTTCGATTTTTTTGGATTGCGATACGAATTTTATGTTGTATGAACTAAATTTTAGCAAATATAATTGAAACAATCTTCGATTTTTTTGGATTTTTTTAAAATTTTAATTTTTATGAACAAAATTTTAGCAAATTTAATCGAAACTATCTTCGATTTTTTTTACAAATTTTAATTTTTATGAACAAAATTTAAGCAAATTTAAATGAAACTATCTTCGATTTTTTTTTATTTTTTTTCAAATTTTAATTTTTATGAAAGAAATTTTAGCAAATTTAATTGAAACTATCTTCGAATTTTTTGGATTTTTTTTACACATTTTATTTTTATGAACGAAATTTTAGCAAATTTAATTGAAACTATCTTCGATTTTTATTTAATTTCTTACAAATTTTAAGTATTATGAATTAAATTTTAGCAAATATAATTGAAACTATCTTCGATTTTTTTGGATTGCGATACGAATTTTATGTTTTATGAACTAAATTTTAGCAAATATAATTGAAACTATCTTCGATTTTTTTGGATTTTTTTAAAATTTTAATTTTTTTGAACAAAATTTTAGCAAATTTAATTGAAACTATCTTCGATTTTTTTGGATTTTCTTACAAATTTTAATTTTTATGAACGAAATTTTAGCAAATTTAATTGAAACTATCTTCGATTTTTTTGAATTTTCTTAAAATTTTTAAGTTTTATGAAATAAATTTTAGCAAATTTAATTTAAGCTATCTTTGATTTTTTTGGATTTTCTTTCAAATTTTAATTTTTTGAACGAAATTTTAGCAAATTTAATTGAAACTATCTTCGATTTTTTTGGATTGCGATACGAATTTTATGTTGTATGAACTAAATTTTAGCAAATATAATTGAAACAATCTTCGATTTTTTTGGATTTTTTTAAAATTTTAATTTTTATGAACAAAATTTTAGCAAATTTAATCGAAACTATCGTCGATTTTTTTGGATTTTTTTGCAAATTTTTATTTTTTTGCACGAAATTTTAGCAAATTTAATTGAAACTATCTTCGATTTTTTTGGATTGCGATACGAATTTTATGTTGTATGAACTAAATTTTAGCAAATATAATTGAAACAATCTTCGATTTTTTTGGATTTTTTTAAAATTTTAATTTTTATGAACAAAATTTTAGCAAATTTAATCGAAACTATCTTCGATTTTTTTTACAAATTTTAATTTTTATGAACAAAATTTAAGCAAATTTAAATGAAACTATCTTCGATTTTTTTTTATTTTTTTTCAAATTTTAATTTTTATGAAAGAAATTTTAGCAAATTTAATTGAAACTATCTTCGAATTTTTTGGATTTTTTTTACACATTTTATTTTTATGAACGAAATTTTAGCAAATTTAATTGAAACTATCTTCGATTTTTATTTAATTTCTTACAAATTTTAAGTATTATGAATTAAATTTTAGCAAATATAATTGAAACTATCTTCGATTTTTTTGGATTGCGATACGAATTTTATGTTTTATGAACTAAATTTTAGCAAATATAATTGAAACTATCTTCGATTTTTTTGGATTTTTTTAAAATTTTAATTTTTTTGAACAAAATTTTAGCAAATTTAATTGAAACTATCTTCGATTTTTTTGGATTTTCTTACAAATTTTAATTTTTATGAACGAAATTTTAGCAAATTTAATTGAAACTATCTTCGATTTTTTTGAATTTTCTTAAAATTTTTAAGTTTTATGAAATAAATTTTAGCAAATTTAATTTAAGCTATCTTTGATTTTTTTGGATTTTCTTTCAAATTTTAATTTTTATGAACGAAATTTTAGCAAATTTAATTGAAACTATCTTCGATTTTTTTGGATTGCGATACGAATTTTATGTTGTATGAACTAAATTTTAGCAAATATAATTGAAACAATCTTCGATTTTTTTGGATTTTTTTAAAATTTTAATTTTTATGAACAAAATTTTAGCAAATTTAATCGAAACTATCGTCGATTTTTTTGGATTTTTTTGCAAATTTTTATTTTTTTGCACGAAATTTTAGCAAATTTAATTGAAACTATCTTCGATTTTTTTGGATTGCGATACGAATTTTATGTTGTATGAACTAAATTTTAGCAAATATAATTGAAACAATCTTCGTTTTTTTTGGATTTTTTTAAAATTTTAATTTTTATGAACAAAATTTTAGCAAATTTAATTGAAACTATCTTCGATTTTTTTGGATTTTCATACAAATTTTAATTTTTATGAACGAAATTTTAGCAAATTTAATTGAAACTATCTTCGATTTTTTTGGATTTTTTTACAAATTTTATTTTTATGAACGAAATTTTAGCAAATTTAATTTAAGCTATCTTCGATTTTTTTGGATTTTTTTGCAAATTTTAATTTTTATGAACGAAATTTTAGCAAATTTAATTGAAACGATCTTCGATTTTTTTGGATTTTTTTAAAATTCTAATTTTTATGAACAAAATTTTTGCAAATTTATTTGAAACTATCTTCGATTTTTTTGGATTTTCTTAAAATTTTTAAGTTTTATGAACTAAATTTTAGCAAATTTAATTTAAGCTATCTTCGATTTTTTTGGATTTTCTTACAAATTTTAATTTTTATGAACGAAATTTTAGCAAATTTAATTGAAACTATCTTCGATTTTTTGGATTTTCTCAAAAGTTTTAAGTTTTGTGAACTAAATTTTAGCAAATTTAATTTAAGCTATCTTCGATTTTTTTGGATTTTCTGACAAATTTTAATTTTTATGAACTAAATTTTAGCAAATTTAATTTAAGCAATCTTCGATTTTTTGGATTTTCTCAAAAGTTTTAAGTTTTGTGAACTAAATTTTAGCAAATTTAATTTAAGCTATCTTCGATTTTTTTTGGATTTTCTGACAAATTTTAATTTTTTATGAACTAAATTTTAGCAAATTTAATTGAAACTATCTTCGATTTTTTTGGATTTTTTTAAAAATTTTAATTTTATGAACGAAATTTTAGCAAATTTAATTGAAACGATCTACGATTTTTTTGGATTTTCTTACAAATTTTAATTTTTATGAACCAAATTTTAGCAAATTTAATTGAAACTATATTTGATTTTTTTGGACTTTTTAACAAATTTTAATTTTTATGAACGAAATTTTAGCAAATTTAATTCAAACTATCTTCGATTTTTTGGATTTTCTCAAAAGTTTTAAGTTTTGTGAACTAAATTTTAGCAAATTTAATTTAAGCTATCTTCGATTTTTTTGGATTTTCTGAGAAATTTTAATTTTTATGAACTAAATTTTAGCAAATTTAATTTAAGCAATCTTCGATTTTTTTGGATTTTCTTACAAACTTTAATTTTTATGAACGAAATTTTAGCAAATATAATTGAAACTATCTTCGATTTTTTTGTTTTTTTTTGCAAATTTTAATTTTTTTGAACGAAATTTTAGCAAATTTAATTGAAACGATCTTCGATTTTTTTGGATTTTTTTAAAATTTTAATTTTTATGAACAAAATTTTTGCAAATTTATTTGAAACTATCTTCGATTTTTTTGGATTTCCTTAAAATTTTTAAGTTTTATGAACTAAATTTTAGCAAATTTAATTTAAGCTATCTTCGATTTTTTTGGATTTTCTTACAAATTTTAATTTTTATGAACGAAATTTTAGCAAATTTAATTGAAACTATCTTCGATTTTTTTGGATTTTTTTAAAAATTTTAATTTTATGAACGAAATTTTAGCAAATTTAATTGAAACGATCTACGATTTTTTGGGATTTTCTTACAAATTTTAATTTTTATGAACCAAATTTTAGCAAATTTAATTGAAACTATATTTGATATTTTTGGACTTTTTAACAAATTTTAATTTTTATGAACGAAATTTTAGCAAATTTAATTCAAACTATCTTTGATTTTTTGGATTTTCTCAAAAGTTTTAAGTTTTGTGAACTAAATTTTAGCAAATTTAATTTAAGCTATCTTCGATTTTTTTGGATTTTCTGACAAATTTTAATTTTTATGAACTAAATTTTAGCAAATTTAATTTAAGCAATCTTCGATTTTTTTGGATTTTCTTACAAACTTTAATTTTTATGAACGAAATTTTAGCAAATTATATTGAAACTATCTTCGATTTTTTTGGATTTTTTTACAAATTTTATTTTTATGAACTAAATTTTAGCAAATTTAATTGAAACTATCTTCGATTTTTTTGGATTTTTTTGCAAATTTTAATTTTTTTGAACGAAATTTTAGCAAATTTAATTGAAACGATCTTCGATTTTTTTGGATTTTTTTAAAATTTTAATTTTTATGAACAAAATTTTTGCAAATTTATTTGAAACTATCTTCGATTTTTTTGGATTTTCTTAAAATTTTTAAATTTTATGAACTAAATTTTAGCAAATTTAATTTAAGCTACCTTCGATTTTTTTGGATTTTCTTACAAATTTTAATTTTTATGAACGAAATTTTAGCAAATTTAATTTAAGCTATCTTCGATTTTTTTGGATTTTTTTAAAAATTTTAATTTTATGAACGAAATTTTAGCAAATTTAATTGAAACGATCTACGATTTTTTTGGATTTTCTTCCAAATTTTAATTTTTATGAACCAAATTTTTTTGCAAATTTAATTGAAACTATATTTGATATTTTTGGACTTTTTAACAAATTTTAATTTTTATGAACGAAATTTTAGCAAATTTAATTCAAACTATCTTCGATTTTTTGGATTTTCTCAAAAGTTTTAAGTTTTGTGAACTAAATTTTAGCAAATTTAATTTAAGCTATCTTCGATTTTTTTGGATTTTCTGACAAATTTTAATTTTTATGAACTAAATTTTAGCAAATTTAATTTAAGCAATCTTCGATTTTTTTGGATTTTCTTACAAACTTTAATTTTTATGAACGAAATTTTAGCAAATTAAATTGAAACTATCTTCGATTTTTTTGGATTTTTTTACAAATTTTATTTTTATGAACGAAATTTTAGCAAATTTAATTTAAGCTATCTTCGATTTTTTTGGATTTTTTTGCAAATTTTAATTTTTATGAACGAAATTTTAGCAAATTTAATTGAAACTATTGTCGATTTTTTAGGATTTTCTTAAAATTTTTAAGTTTTATGAACTAAATTTTAGCAAATTTAATTTAAGCTATCTTCGATTTTTTTGGATTTTCCTACAAATTTTAATTTTTATGAACGAAATTTTAGCAAGTTAAATTGAAACTATCTACGATTTTTTTGGATTTTCTTTCATATTTTAATTTTTATGAACGAAATTTTAGCATATTTAATCGAAACTATCTTCGATTTTTTTGGATTTTTTTGCAAATTTTTATTTTTTTGCACGAAATTTTAGCAAATTTAATTGAAACTATCTTCGATTTTTTTGGATTGCGATACGAATTTTATGTTGTATGAACTAAATTTTAGCAAATATAATTGAAACAATCTTCGATTTTTTTGGATTTTTTTAAAATTTTAATTTTTATGAACAAAATTTTAGCAAATTTAATCGAAACTATCTTCGATTTTTTTTACAAATTTTAATTTTTATGAACAAAATTTAAGCAAATTTAAACGAAACTATCTTCGATTTTTTTTTATTTTTTTTCAAATTTTAATTTTTATGAAAGAAATTTTAGCAAATTTAATTGAAACTATCTTCGAATTTTTTGGATTTTTTTTACACATTTTATTTTTATGAACGAAATTTTAGCAAATTTAATTGAAACTATCTTCGATTTTTATTTAATTTCTTACAAATTTTAAGTATTATGAATTAAATTTTAGCAAATATAATTGAAACTATCTTCGATTTTTTTGGATTGCGATACGAATTTTATGTTTTATGAACTAAATTTTAGCAAATATAATTGAAACTATCTTCGATTTTTTTGGATTTTTTTAAAATTTTAATTTTTTTGAACAAAATTTTAGCAAATTTAATTGAAACTATCTTCGATTTTTTTGGATTTTCTTACAAATTTTAATTTTTATGAACGAAATTTTAGCAAATTTAATTGAAACTATCTTCGATTTTTTTGAATTTTCTTAAAATTTTTAAGTTTTATGAAATAAATTTTAGCAAATTTAATTTAAGCTATCTTTGATTTTTTTGGATTTTCTTTCAAATTTTAATTTTTATGAACGAAATTTTAGCAAATTTAATTGAAACTATCTTCGATTTTTTTGGATTGCGATACGAATTTTATGTTGTATGAACTAAATTTTAGCAAATATAATTGAAACAATCTTCGATTTTTTTGGATTTTTTTAAAATTTTAATTTTTATGAACAAAATTTTAGCAAATTTAATCGAAACTATCGTCGATTTTTTTGGATTTTTTTGCAAATTTTTATTTTTTTGCACGAAATTTTAGCAAATTTAATTGAAACTATCTTCGATTTTTTTGGATTGCGATACGAATTTTATGTTGTATGAACTAAATTTTAGCAAATATAATTGAAACAATCTTCGTTTTTTTTGGATTTTTTTAAAATTTTAATTTTTATGAACAAAATTTTAGCAAATTTAATTGAAACTATCTTCGATTTTTTTGGATTTTCATACAAATTTTAATTTTTATGAACGAAATTTTAGCAAATTTAATTGAAACTATCTTCGATTTTTTTGGATTTTTTTACAAATTTTATTTTTATGAACGAAATTTTAGCAAATTTAATTTAAGCTATCTTCGATTTTTTTGGATTTTTTTGCAAATTTTAATTTTTATGAACGAAATTTTAGCAAATTTAATTGAAACGATCTTCGATTTTTTTGGATTTTTTAAAATTCTAATTTTTATGAACAAAATTTTTGCAAATTTATTTGAAACTATCTTCGATTTTTTTGGATTTTCTTAAAATTTTTAAGTTTTATGAACTAAATTTTAGCAAATTTAATTTAAGCTATCTTCGATTTTTTTGGATTTTCTTACAAATTTTAATTTTATGAACGAAATTTTAGCAAATTTAATTGAAACTATCTTCGATTTTTGGATTTTCTCAAAAGTTTTAAGTTTTGTGAACTAAATTTTAGCAAATTTAATTTAAGCTATCTTCGATTTTTTTGGATTTTCTGACAAATTTTAATTTTTATGAACTAAATTTTAGCAAATTTAATTTAAGCAATCTTCGATTTTTTGGATTTTCTCAAAAGTTTTAAGTTTTGTGAACTAAATTTTAGCAAATTTAATTTAAGCTATCTTCGATTTTTTTTGGATTTTCTGACAAATTTTAATTTTTTATGAACTAAATTTTAGCAAATTTAATTGAAACTATCTTCGATTTTTTTGGATTTTTTTAAAAATTTTAATTTTATGAACGAAATTTTAGCAAATTTAATTGAAACGATCTACGATTATTTTGGATTTTC
Source organism: Andrena marginata (assembly GCA_963932335.1). NCBI lineage: Eukaryota > Metazoa > Arthropoda > Insecta > Hymenoptera > Andrenidae > Andrena > Andrena marginata. The sequence continues at coordinate 19,464 of CAWVQI010000270.1, read as the reverse complement.
TTACAAATTTTAATTTTTATGAACCAAATTTTAGCAAATTTAATTGAAACTATATTTGATTTTTTTGGACTTTTTAACAAATTTTAATTTTTATGAACGAAATTTTAGCAAATTTAATTCAAACTATCTTCGATTTTTTGGATTTTCTCAAAAGTTTTAAGTTTTGTGAACTAAATTTTAGCAAATTTAATTTAAGCTATCTTCGATTTTTTTGGATTTTCTGAGAAATTTTAATTTTTATGAACTAAATTTTAGCAAATTTAATTTAAGCAATCTTCGATTTTTTTGGATTTTCTTACAAACTTTAATTTTATGAACGAAATTTTAGCAAATATAATTGAAACTATCTTCGATTTTTTTGGTTTTTTTTGCAAATTTTAATTTTTTTGAACGAAATTTTAGCAAATTTAATTGAAACGATCTTCGATTTTTTTTGGATTTTTTAAAATTTTAATTTTTATGAACAAAATTTTTGCAAATTTATTTGAAACTATCTTCGATTTTTTTGGATTTCCTTAAAATTTTTAAGTTTTATGAACTAAATTTTAGCAAATTTAATTTAAGCTATCTTCGATTTTTTTGGATTTTCTTACAAATTTTAATTTTTATGAACGAAATTTTAGCAAATTTAATTGAAACTATCTTCGATTTTTTGGATTTTCTCAAAAGTTTTAAGTTTTGTGAACTAAATTTTAGCAAATTTAATTTAAGCTATCTTCGATTTTTTTGGATTTTCTGACAAATTTTAATTTTTATGAACTAAATTTTAGCAAATTTAATTTAAGCAATCTTCGATTTTTTGGATTTTCTCAAAAGTTTTAAGTTTTGTGAACTAAATTTTAGCAAATTTAATTTAAGCTATCTTCGATTTTTTTTGGATTTTCTGACAAATTTTAATTTTTTATGAACTAAATTTTAGCAAATTTAATTGAAACTATCTTCGATTTTTTTGGATTTTTTTAAAATTTTAATTTTATGAACGAAATTTTAGCAAATTTAATTGAAACGATCTACGATTTTTTTGGATTTTCTTACAAATTTTAATTTTTATGAACCAAATTTTAGCAAATTTAATTGAAACTATATTTGATTTTTTTGGACTTTTTAACAAATTTTAATTTTTATGAACGAAATTTTAGCAAATTTAATTCAAACTATCTTCGATTTTTTGGATTTTCTCAAAAGTTTTAAGTTTTGTGAACTAAATTTTAGCAAATTTAATTTAAGCTATCTTCGATTTTTTTGGATTTTCTGAGAAATTTTAATTTTTATGAACTAAATTTTAGCAAATTTAATTTAAGCAATCTTCGATTTTTTTGGATTTTCTTACAAACTTTAATTTTTATGAACGAAATTTTAGCAAATATAATTGAAACTATCTTCGATTTTTTTGTTTTTTTTTGCAAATTTTAATTTTTTTGAACGAAATTTTAGCAAATTTAATTGAAACGATCTTCGATTTTTTTGGATTTTTTTAAATTTTAATTTTTATGAACAAAATTTTTGCAAATTTATTTTGAAACTATCTTCGATTTTTTTGGATTTCCTTAAAATTTTTAAGTTTTATGAACTAAATTTTAGCAAATTTAATTTAAGCTATCTTCGATTTTTTTGGATTTTCTTACAAATTTTAATTTTTATGAACGAAATTTTAGCAAATTTAATTGAAACTATCTTCGATTTTTTTGGATTTTTTTAAAAATTTTAATTTTATGAACGAAATTTTAGCAAATTTAATTGAAACGATCTACGATTTTTTGGGATTTTCTTACAAATTTTAATTTTTATGAACAAAATTTTAGCAAATTTAATTGAAACTATATTTGATATTTTTGGACTTTTAACAAATTTTAATTTTTATGAACGAAATTTTAGCAAATTTAATTCAAACTATCTTTGATTTTTTGGATTTTCTCAAAAGTTTTAAGTTTTGTGAACTAAATTTTAGCAAATTTAATTTAAGCTATCTTCGATTTTTTTGGATTTTCTGACAAATTTTAATTTTTATGAACTAAATTTTAGCAAATTTAATTTAAGCAATCTTCGATTTTTTTGGATTTTCTTACAAACTTTAATTTTTATGAACGAAATTTTAGCAAATTATATTGAAACTATCTTCGATTTTTTTGGATTTTTTTACAAATTTTATTTTTATGAACTAAATTTTAGCAAATTTAATTGAAACTATCTTCGATTTTTTTGCAAATTTTAATTTTTTTGAACGAAATTTTAGCAAATTTAATTGAAACGATCTTCGATTTTTTTGGATTTTTTTAAAATTTTAATTTTTATGAACAAAATTTTTGCAAATTTATTTGAAACTATCTTCGATTTTTTTGGATTTTCTTAAAATTTTTAAATTTTATGAACTAAATTTTAGCAAATTTAATTTAAGCTACCTTCGATTTTTTTGGATTTTCTTACAAATTTTAATTTTTATGAACGAAATTTTAGCAAATTTAATTTAAGCTATCTTCGATTTTTTTGGATTTTTTTAAAAATTTTAATTTTATGAACGAAATTTTAGCAAATTTAATTGAAACGATCTACGATTTTTTTGGATTTTCTTCCAAATTTTAATTTTTATGAACCAAATTTTTTTGCAAATTTAATTGAAACTATATTTGATATTTTTGGACTTTTTAACAAATTTTAATTTTTATGAACGAAATTTTAGCAAATTTAATTCAAACTATCTTCGATTTTTTGGATTTTCTCAAAAGTTTTAAGTTTTGTGAACTAAATTTTAGCAAATTTAATTTAAGCTATCTTCGATTTTTTTGGATTTTCTGACAAATTTTAATTTTTATGAACTAAATTTTAGCAAATTTAATTTAAGCAATCTTCGATTTTTTTGGATTTTCTTACAAACTTTAATTTTTATGAACGAAATTTTAGCAAATTAAATTGAAACTATCTTCGATTTTTTTGGATTTTTTTACAAATTTTATTTTTATGAACGAAATTTTAGCAAATTTAATTTAAGCTATCTTCGATTTTTTTGGATTTTTTTGCAAATTTTAATTTTTATGAACGAAATTTTAGCAAATTTAATTGAAACGATCTTCGATTTTTTTGGATTTTTTTAAAATTCTAATTTTTATGAACAAAATTTTTGCAAATTTAATTGAAACTATCTTCGATTTTTTTGAATTTTTTTAAAATTTTAATTTTTATGAACAAAATTTTTGCAAATTTATTTGAAACTATCTTCGATTTTTTTGGATTTTCTTAAAATTTTTAAGTTTTATGAAGTAAATTGTAGCAAATTTAATTTTAGCTATCTTCGATTTTTTTGGATTTTCTTACAAATTTTAATTTTTATGAACGAAATTTTAGCAAATTTAATTGAAACTATCTTCGATTATTTTGGATTTTTTTAAAAATTTTAATTTTATGAACGAAATTTTAGCAAATTTAATTGAAACTATCTTCGATTTTTTTGGATTTTCTAAAAAATTTTAAGTTTTATGAACTAAATTTTAGCAAATTTAATTTAAGCTATCTTCGATTTTTTTTGGATTTTCTTACAAATTTTAATTTTTATGAACAAAATTTTAGCAAATTTAATTGAAACTATTGTCGATTTTTTTGGATTTTCTTAAAATTTTTAAGTTTTATGAACTAAATTTTAGCAAATTTAATTTAAGCTGTCTTCGATTTTTTTGGATTTTCCTACAAATTTTAATTTTTATGAACGAAATTTTAGCAAGTTAAATTGTAACTATCTTCGATTTTTTTGGATTTTCTTACAAATTTTAAGTTTTATGAACGAAATTTTAGCAAATTTAATTGAAACTATTGTCGATTTTTTAGGATTTTCTTAAAATTTTTAAGTTTTATGAACTAAATTTTAGCAAATTTAATTTAAGCTATCTTCGATTTTTTTGGATTTTCCTACAAATTTTAATTTTTATGAACGAAATTTTAGCAAGTTAAATTGAAACTATCTACGATTTTTTTGGATTTTCTTTCATATTTTAATTTTTATGAACGAAATTTTAGCATATTTAATCGAAACTATCTTCGATTTTTTTGGATTTTTTTGCAAATTTTTATTTTTTTGCACGAAATTTTAGCAAATTTAATTGAAACTATCTTCGATTTTTTTGGATTGCGATACGAATTTTATGTTGTATGAACTAAATTTTAGCAAATATAATTGAAACAATCTTCGATTTTTTTGGATTTTTTTAAAATTTTAATTTTTATGAACAAAATTTTAGCAAATTTAATCGAAACTATCTTCGATTTTTTTTACAAATTTTAATTTTTATGAACAAAATTTAAGCAAATTTAAATGAAACTATCTTCGATTTTTTTTTATTTTTTTTCAAATTTTAATTTTTATGAAAGAAATTTTAGCAAATTTAATTGAAACTATCTTCGAATTTTTTGGATTTTTTTTACACATTTTATTTTTATGAACGAAATTTTAGCAAATTTAATTGAAACTATCTTCGATTTTTATTTAATTTCTTACAAATTTTAAGTATTATGAATTAAATTTTAGCAAATATAATTGAAACTATCTTCGATTTTTTTGGATTGCGATACGAATTTTATGTTTTATGAACTAAATTTTAGCAAATATAATTGAAACTATCTTCGAATTTTTTGGATTTTTTTAAAATTTTAATTTTTTTGAACAAAATTTTAGCAAATTTAATTGAAACTATCTTCGATTTTTTTGGATTTTCTTACAAATTTTAATTTTTATGAACGAAATTTTAGCAAATTTAATTGAAACTATCTTCGATTTTTTTGAATTTTCTTAAAATTTTTAAGTTTTATGAAATAAATTTTAGCAAATTTAATTTAAGCTATCTTCGATTTTTTTGGATTTTCCTACAAATTTTAATTTTTATGAACGAAATTTTAGCAAGATAAATTGAAACTATCTTCGATTTTTTGGATTTTCTTACAAATTTTAAGTTTTATGAACGAAATTTTAGCAAATTTAATTGAAACTATTGTCGATTTTTTAGGATTTTCTTAAAATTTTTAAGTTTTATGAACTAAATTTTAGCAAATTTAATTTAAGCTATCTTCGATTTTTTTGGATTTTCCTACAAATTTTAATTTTTATGAACGAAATTTTAGCAAGTTAAATTGAAACTATCTACGATTTTTTTGGATTTTCTTTCATATTTTAATTTTTATGAACGAAATTTTAGCATATTTAATCGAAACTATCTTCGATTTTTTTGGATTTTTTTGCAAATTTTTATTTTTTTGCACGAAATTTTAGCAAATTTAATTGAAACTATCTTCGATTTTTTTGGATTGCGATACGAATTTTATGTTGTATGAACTAAATTTTAGCAAATATAATTGAAACAATCTTCGATTTTTTGGATTTTTTTAAAATTTTAATTTTTATGAACAAAATTTTAGCAAATTTAATCGAAACTATCGTCGATTTTTTTGGATTTTTTTGCAAATTTTTATTTTTTTGCACGAAATTTTAGCAAATTTAATTGAAACTATCTTCGATTTTTTTGGATTGCGATACGAATTTTATGTTGTATGAACTAAATTTTAGCAAATATAATTGAAACAATCTTCGATTTTTTTAAAATTTTAATTTTTATGAACAAAATTTTAGCAAATTTAATTGAAACTATCTTCGATTTTTTTGGATTTTCATACAAATTTTAATTTTTATGAACGAAATTTTAGCAAATTTAATTGAAACTATCTTCGATTTTTTTGGATTTTTTTACAAATTTTATTTTTATGAACGAAATTTTAGCAAATTTAATTTAAGCTATCTTCGATTTTTTTGGATTTTTTTGCAAATTTTAATTTTTATGAACGAAATTTTAGCAAATTTAATTGAAACGATCTTCGATTTTTTTGGATTTTTTTAAAATTCTAATTTTTATGAACAATATTTTTGCAAATTTATTTGAAACTATCTTCGATTTTTTTGGATTTTCTTAAAATTTTTAAGTTTTATGAACTAAATTTTAGCAAATTTAATTTAAGCTATCTTCGATTTTTTTGGATTTTCTTACAAATTTTAATTTTTATGAACGAAATTTTAGCAAATTTAATTGAAACTATCTTCGATTTTTTGGATTTTCTCAAAAGTTTTAAGTTTTGTGAACTAAATTTTAGCAAATTTAATTTAAGCTATCTTCGATTTTTTTGGATTTTCTGACAAATTTTAATTTTTATGAACTAAATTTTAGCAAATTTAATTTAAGCAATCTTCGATTTTTTGGATTTTCTCAAAAGTTTTAAGTTTTGTGAACTAAATTTTAGCAAATTTAATTTAAGCTATCTTCGATTTTTTTTGGATTTTCTGACAAATTTTAATTTTTTATGAACTAAATTTTAGCAAATTTAATTGAAACTATCTTCGATTTTTTTGGATTTTTTTAAAAATTTTAATTTTATGAACGAAATTTTAGCAAATTTAATTGAAACGATCTACGATTTTTTTGGATTTTCTTACAAATTTTAATTTTTATGAACCAAATTTTAGCAAATTTAATTGAAACTATATTTGATTTTTTTGGACTTTTTAACAAATTTTAATTTTTATGAACGAAATTTTAGCAAATTTAATTCAAACTATCTTCGATTTTTTGGATTTTCTCAAAAGTTTTAAGTTTTGTGAACTAAATTTTAGCAAATTTAATTTAAGCTATCTTCGATTTTTTTGGATTTTCTGAGAAATTTTAATTTTTATGAACTAAATTTTAGCAAATTTAATTTAAGCAATCTTCGATTTTTTTGGATTTTCTTACAAACTTTAATTTTTATGAACGAAATTTTAGCAAATATAATTGAAACTATCTTCGATTTTTTTGGTTTTTTTTGCAAATTTTAATTTTTTTGAACGAAATTTTAGCAAATTTAATTGAAACGATCTTCGATTTTTTTGGATTTTTTTAAAATTTTAATTTTTATGATCAAAATTTTTGCAAATTTATTTGAAACTATCTTCGATTTTTTTGGATTTCCTTAAAATTTTTAAGTTTTATGAACTAAATTTTAGCAAATTTAATTTAAGCTATCTTCGATTTTTTTGGATTTTCTTACAAATTTTAATTTTTATGAACGAAATTTTAGCAAATTTAATTGAAACTATCTTCGATTTTTTGGATTTTCTCAAAAGTTTTAAGTTTTGTGAACTAAATTTTAGCAAATTTAATTTAAGCTATCTTCGATTTTTTTTGGATTTTCTGACAAATTTTAATTTTTATGAACTAAATTTTAGCAAATTTAATTTAAGCAATCTTCGATTTTTTGGATTTTCTCAAAAGTTTTAAGTTTTGTGAACTAAATTTTAGCAAATTTAATTTAAGCTATCTTCGATTTTTTTTGGATTTTCTGACAAATTTTAATTTTTTATGAACTAAATTTTAGCAAATTTAATTTAAACTATCTTCGATTTTTTTGGATTTTTTAAAAATTTTAATTTTATGAACGAAATTTTTGCAAATTTAATTGAAACGATCTACGATTTTTTTGGATTTTCTTACAAATTTTAATTTTTATGAACCAAATTTTAGCAAATTTAATTGAAACTATATTTGATTTTTTTGGACTTTTTAACAAATTTTAATTTTTATGAACGAAATTTTAGCAAATTTAATTCAAACTATCTTTGATTTTTTCGATTTTCTCAAAAGTTTTAAGTTTTGTGAACTAAATTTTAGCAAATTTAATTTAAGCTATCTTCGATTTTTTTGGATTTTCTGACAAATTTTAATTTTTATGAACTAAATTTTAGCAAATTTAATTTAAGCAATCTTCGATTTTTTTGGATTTTCTTACAAACTTTAATTTTTATGAACGAAATTTTAGCAAATTATATTGAAACTATCTTCGATTTTTTTGGATTTTTTTACAAATTTTATTTTTATGAACTAAATTTTAGCAAATTTAATTGAAACTATCTTCGATTTTTTTGGATTTTTTTGCAAATTTTAATTTTTTTGAACGAAATTTTAGCAAATTTAATTGAAACGATCTTCGATTTTTTTGGATTTTTTTACAAATTTTATTTTTATGAACGAAATTTTAGCAAATTTAATTTAAGCTATCTTCGATTTTTTTGGATTTTTTTGCAAATTTTAATTTTTATGAACGAAATTTTAGCAAATTTAATTGAAACGATCTTCGATTTTTTTGGATTTTTTTAAAATTCTAATTTTTATGAACAAAATTTTTGCAAATTTAATTGAAACTATCTTCGATTTTTTTGAATTTTTTTAAAATTTTAATTTTTATGAACAAAATTTTTGCAAATTTATTTGAAACTATCTTCGATTTTTTTGGATTTTCTTAAAATTTTTAAGTTTTATGAAGTAAATTGTAGCAAATTTAATTTTAGCTATCTTCGATTTTTTTGGATTTTCTTACAAATTTTAATTTTTATGAACGAAATTTTAGCAAATTTAATTGAAACTATCTTCGATTTTTTTGGATTTATTTAAAAATTTTAATTTTATGAACGAAATTTTAGCAAATTTAATTGAAACTATCTTCGATTTTTTTGGATTTTCTAAAAAATTTTAAGTTTTATGAACTAAATTTTAGCAAATTTAATTTAAGCTATCTTCGATTTTTTTTGGATTTTCTTACAAATTTTAATTTTTATGAACAAAATTTTAGCAAATTTAATTGAAACTATTGTCGATTTTTTTGGATTTTCTTAAAATTTTTAAGTTTTATGAACTAAATTTTAGCAAATTTAATTTAAGCTATCTTCGATTTTTTTGGATTTTCCTACAAATTTTAATTTTTATGAACGAAATTTTAGCAAGTTAAATTGAAACTATCTTCGATTTTTTTGGATTTTCTTACAAATTTTAAGTTTTATGAACGAAATTTTAGCAAATTTAATTGAAACTATTGTCGATTTTTTAGGATTTTCTTAAAATTTTTAAGTTTTATGAACTAAATTTTAGCAAATTTAATTTAAGCTATCTTCGATTTTTTTGGATTTTTTTGCAAATTTTAATTTTTATGAACGAAATTTTAGCAAATTTAATTGAAACTATCTTCGATTTTTTTACAAATTTTAATTTTTATGAACGAAATTTTAGCAAATTTAATTGAAACTATTGTCGATTTTTTTTGGATTTTCTTAAAATTTTTAAGTTTTATGAACTAAATTTTAGCAAAATTAATTTAAGCTATCTTCGATTTTTTTTGGATTTTCTTACAAATTTTAATTTTTATGAACGAAATTTTAGCAAATTTAATTGATACTATCTTCGATTTTTTGGGATTTTTTTAAAATTTTAATTTTTACGAAAAAAATTTTAGCAAATTTAATTAAAACTATTGTCGATTTTTTGGATTTTCTTAAAATTTTTAAGTTTTATGAACTAAATTTTAGCAAATTTAATTGAAACTAATGTCGATTTTTTTGGATTTTCTTAAAATTTTTAAGTTTTATGAACTAAATTTTAGCAAATTTAATTGAAACTATCTTCGATTTTTTTGGATTTTTTTTACAAATTTTAATTTTTATGAACGAAATTTTAGCAAATTTAATTGAAACTATTGTCGATTTTTTTGGATTTTCTTAAAATTTTTAAGTTTTATGAACTAAATTTTAGCAAAATTAATTTAAGCTATCTTCGATTTTTTTTGGATTTTCTTACAAATTTTAATTTTTATGAACGAAATTTAAGCAAATTTAATTGATACTATCTTCGATTTTGTTGGATTTTTTTAAAAATTTTATTTTTATGAACGAAATTTTAGCAAATTTAATTTAAGCTATCTTCGATTTTTTTGGATTTTCTTACAAATCTTAATTTTTATGAACGAAATTTTAGCAAATTTAATTGAAACTATCTTCGATTTTTTTGGAATTTTTTAAAAATTTTAATTTTATGAACGAAATTTTAGCAAATTTAATTGAAACTATCTTCGATTTTTTTGGATTTTTTTACAAATTTTATTTTTATGAACTAAATTTTAGCAAATTTAATTGAAACAATCTTCGATTTTTTTGAATTTTTTTAAAATTTTAATTTTTATGAACAAAATTTTAGCAAATTTAATCGAAACTATCTTCGATTTTTTTGCAAATTTTTATTTTTTTGCACGAAATTTTAGCAAATTTAATTGAAACTATCTTCGATTTTTTTGGATTGCGATACGAATTTTATGTTGTATGAACTAAATTTTAGCAAATATAATTGAAACAATCTTCGATTTTTTTAAAATTTTAATTTTTATGAACAAAATTTTAGCAAATTTAATTGAAACTATCTTCGATTTTTTTGGATTTTCATACAAATTTTAATTTTTATGAACGAAATTTTAGCAAATTTAATTGAAACTATCTTCGATTTTTTGGATTTTTTTACAAATTTTATTTTTATGAACGAAATTTTAGCAAATTTAATTTAAGCTATCTTCGATTTTTTTGGATTTTTTTGCAAATTTTAATTTTTATGAACGAAATTTTAGCAAATTTAATTGAAACGATCTTCGATTTTTTTGGATTTTTTTAAAATTCTAATTTTTATGAACAAAATTTTTGCAAATTTAATTGAAACTATCTTCGATTTTTTTGGATTTTCTTAAAATTTTTATTTTTATGAACGAAATTTTAGCAAATTTAATTTAAGCTATCTTCGATTTTTTTGGACTTTTTAACAAATTTTAATTTTTATGAACGAAATTTTAGCAAATTTAATTCAAACTATCTTCGATTTTTTTGGATTTTCTGACAAATTTTAATTTTTATGAACTAAATTTTAGCAAATTTAATTTAAGCAATCTTCGATTTTTTTGGATTTTCTTACAAACTTTAATTTTTATGAACGAAATTTTAGCAAATTTAATTGAAACTATCTTCGATTTTTTTGGATTTTTTTACAAATTTTATTTTTATGAACGAAATTTTAGCAAATTTAATTTAAGCTATCTTCGATTTTTTTGGATTTTTTTGCAAATTTTAATTTTTATGAACGAAATTTTAGCAAATTTAATTGAAACGATCTTCGATTTTTTTGGATTTTTTTAAAATTCTAATTTTTATGAACAAAATTTTTGCAAATTTATTTGAAACTATCTTCGATTTTTTTGGATTTTCTTAAAATTTTTAAGTTTTATGAACTAAATTTTAGCAAATTTAATTTAAGCTATCTTCGATTTTTTTGGATTTTCTTACAAATTTTAATTTTTATGAACGAAATTTTAGCAAATTTAATTGAAACTATCTTCGATTTTTTGGATTTTCTCAAAAGTTTTAAGTTTTGTGAACTAAATTTTAGCAAATTTAATTTAAGCTATCTTCGATTTTTTTGGATTTTCTGACAAATTTTAATTTTTATGAACTATATTTTAGCAAATTTAATTTAAGCAATCTTCGATTTTTTGGATTTTCTCAAAAGTTTTAAGTTTTGTGAACTAAATTTTAGCAAATTTAATTTAAGCTATCTTCGATTTTTTTTGGATTTTCTGACAAATTTTAATTTTTTATGAACTAAATTTTAGCAAATTTAATTGAAACTATCTTCGATTTTTTTGGATTTTTTTAAAAATTTTAATTTTATGAACGAAATTTTAGCAAATTTAATTGAAACGATCTACGATTTTTTTGGATTTTCTTACAAATTTTAATTTTTATGAACCAAATTTTAGCAAATTTAATTGAAACTATATTTGATTTTTTTGGACTTTTTAACAAATTTTAATTTTTATGAACGAAATTTTAGCAAATTTAATTCAAACTATCTTCGATTTTTTGGATTTTCTCAAAAGTTTTAAGTTTTGTGAACTAAATTTTAGCAAATTTAATTTAAGCTATCTTCGATTTTTTTGGATTTTCTGACAAATTTTAATTTTTATGAACTAAATTTTAGCAAATTTAATTTAAGCAATCTTCGATTTTTTTGGATTTTCTTACAAACTTTAATTTTTATGAACGAAATTTTAGCAAATATAATTGAAACTATCTTCGATTTTTTTGGCTTTTTTTGCAAATTTTAATTTTTTTGAACGAAATTTTAGCAAATTTAATTGAAACGATCTTCGATTTTTTTGGATTTTTTTAAAATTTTAATTTTTATGAAAAAAATTTTTGCAAATTTATTTGAAACTATCTTCGATTTTTTTGGATTTCCTTAAAATTTTTAAGTTTTATGAACTAAATTTTAGCAAATTTAATTTAAGCTATCTTCGATTTTTTTGGATTTTCTTACAAATTTTAATTTTTATGAACGAAATTTTAGCAAATTTAATTGAAACTATCTTCGATTTTTTTGGATTTTTTTAAAAATTTTAATTTTATGAACGAAATTTTAGCAAATTTAATTGAAACGATCTACGATTTTTTGGGATTTTCTTACAAATTTTAATTTTTATGAACCAAATTTTAGCAAATTTAATTGAAACTATATTTGATATTTTTGGACTTTTTAACAAATTTTAATTTTTATGAACGAAATTTTAGCAAATTTAATTCAAACTATCTTCGATTTTTTGGATTTTCTCAAAAGTTTTAAGTTTTGTGAACTAAATTTTAGCAAATTTAATTTAAGCTATCTTCGATTTTTTTGGATTTTCTGACAAATTTTAATTTTTATGAACTAAATTTTAGCAAATTTAATTTAAGCAATCTTCGATTTTTTTGGATTTTCTTACAAACTTTAATTTTTATGAACGAAATTTTAGCAAATTTAATTGAAACTATCTTCGATTTTTTTGGATTTTTTTACAAATTTTATTTTTATGAACTAAATTTTAGCAAATTTAATTGAAACTATCTTCGATTTTTTGGATTTTTTGGCAAATTTTAATTTTTTTGAACGAAATTTTAGCAAATTTAATTGAAACGATCTTCGATTTTTTTGGATTTTTTTAAAATTTTAATTTTTATGAACAAAATTTTTGCAAATTTATTTGAAACTATCTTCGATTTTTTTGGATTTTCTTAAAATTTTAATTTTTATGAACTAAATTTTAGCAAATTTAATTTAAGCAATCTTCGATTTTTTTTGGATTTTCTTACAAACTTTAATTTTTATGAACGAAATTTTAGCAAATTTAATTGAAACTATCTTCGATTTTTTTGGATTTTTTTACAAATTTTATTTTTATGAACGAAATTTTAGCAAATTTAATTTAAGCTATCTTCGATTTTTTTGGATTTTTTTGCAAATTTTAATTTTTATGAACGAAATTTTAGCAAATTTAATTGAAACGATCTTCGATTTTTTGGATTTTTTTAAAATTCTAATTTTTATGAACAAAATTTTTGCAAATTTATTTGAAACTATCTTCGATTTTTTTGGATTTTCTTAAAATTTTTAAGTTTTATGAACTAAATTTTAGCAAATTTAATTTAAGCTATCTTCGATTTTTTTGGATTTTCGTACAAATTTTAATTTTTATGAACGAAATTTTAGCAAATTTAATTGAAACTATCTTCGATTTTTTTGGATTTTTTTAAAAATTTTAATTTTATGAACGAAATTTTAGCAAATTTAATTGAAACGATCTACGATTTTTTTGGATTTTCTTACAAATTTTAATTTTTATGAACCAAATTTTAGCAAATTTAATTGAAACTATATTTGATTTTTTTGGACTTTTTAACAAATTTTAATTTTTATGAACGAAATTTTAGCAAATTTAATTCAATCTATCTTCGATTTTTTGGATTTTCTCAAAAGTTTTAAGTTTTGTGAACTAAATTTTAGCAAATTTAATTTAAGCTATCTTCGATTTTTTTAAAAATTTTAATTTCATGAACGAAATTTTAGCAAATTTAATTGAAACGATCTACGATTTTTTTGGATTTTCTTACAAATTTTAATTTTTATGAACGAAATTTTAGCAAATTTAATTGAAACTATCTTCGATTTTTTTTACAAATTTTAATTTTTATGAACGAAATTTTAGCAAATTTAATCGAAACTATCTTCGCTTTTTTTGGATTTTTTTGAAAATTTTTATTTTTATGCACGAAATATTAGATCATTTAATTGAAACTATCTTCGATTTTTTTGGATTTTTTCAAAATTTCATTTTTTATGAACAAAGTTTTACCAAATTGAATTGAAATTATCTTCGATTTTTTTGGCTTTTTTACATATTTTTATTTTTAGGAACGAAATTTTAGCAAATTTAATTGAAACTATCTTCGATTTTTTTGGATTTTTTTACAAATTTTAATTTTTATGAACGAAATTTTAGTAAATTTAATTGAAACTATTGTCGATTTTTTTGGATTTTTTTACAAATTTTATTTTTATGAACGAAATTTTAGCAAATTTAATTTAAGCTATCTTCGATTTTTTTGGACTTTTTAACAAATTTTAATTTTTATGAACGAAATTTTAGCAAATTTAATTCAAACTATCTTCGATTTTTTTGGATTTTCTGACAAATTTTAATTTTTATGAACTAAATTTTAGCAAATTTATTTTAAGCAATCTTCGATTTTTTTGGATTTTCTTACAAACTTTAATTTTTATGAACGAAATTTTAGCAAATTTAATTGAAACTATCTTCGATTTTTTTGGATTTTTTTACAAATTTTATTTTTATGAACGAAATTTTAGCAAATTTAATTTAAGCTATCTTCGATTTTTTTGGATTTTTTTGCAAATTTTAATTTTTATGAACGAAATTTTAGCAAATTTAATTGAAACGATCTTCGATTTTTTTGGATTTTTTTAAAATTCTAATTTTTATGAACAAAATTTTTGCAAATTTATTTGAAACTATCTTCGATTTTTTTGGATTTTCTTAAAATTTTTAAGTTTTATGAACTAAATTTTAGCAAATTTAATTTAAGCTATCTTCGATTTTTTTGGATTTTCTTACAAATTTTAATTTTTATGAACGAAATTTTAGCAAATTTAATTGAAACTATCTTCGATTTTTTGGATTTTCTCAAAAGTTTTAAGTTTTGTGAACTAAATTTTAGCAAATTTAATTTAAGCTATCTTCGATTTTTTTGGATTTTCTGACAAATTTTAATTTTTATGAACTATATTTTAGCAAATTTAATTTAAGCAATCTTCGATTTTTTGGATTTTCTCAAAAGTTTTAAGTTTTGTGAACTAAATTTTAGCAAATTTAATTTAAGCTATCTTCGATTTTTTTTGGATTTTCTGACAAATTTTAATTTTTTATGAACTAAATTTTAGCAAATTTAATTGAAACTATCTTCGATTTTTTTAAAAATTTTAATTTTATGAACGAAATTTTAGCAAATTTAATTGAAACGATCTACGATTTTTTTGGATTTTCTTACAAATTTTAATTTTTATGAACCAAATTTTAGCAAATTTAATTGAAACTATATTTGATTTTTTTGGACTTTTTAACAAATTTTAATTTTTATGAACGAAATTTTAGCAAATTTAATTCAAACTATCTTCGATTTTTTGGATTTTCTCAAAAGTTTTAAGTTTTGTGAACTAAATTTTAGCAAATTTAATTTAAGCTATCTTCGATTTTTTTGGATTTTCTGACAAATTTTAATTTTTATGAACTAAATTTTAGCAAATTTAATTTAAGCAATCTTCGATTTTTTTGGATTTTCTTACAAACTTTAATTTTTATGAACGAAATTTTAGCAAATATAATTGAAACTATCTTCGATTTTTTTGGCTTTTTTTGCAAATTTTAATTTTTTTGAACGAAATTTTAGCAAATTTAATTGAAACGATCTTCGATTTTTTTGGATTTTTTTAAAATTTTAATTTTTATGAACAAAATTTTTGCAAATTTATTTGAAACTATCTTCGATTTTTTTGGATTTCCTTAAAATTTTTAAGTTTTATGAACTAAATTTTAGCAAATTTAATTTAAGCTATCTTCGAGTTTTTTGGATTTTCTTACAAATTTTAATTTTTATGAACGAAATTTTAGCAAATTTAATTGAAACTATCTTCGATTTTTTTGGATTTTTTTAAAAATTTTAATTTTATGAACGAAATTTTAGCAAATTTAATTGAAACGATCTACGATTTTTTGGGATTTTCTTACAAATTTTAATTTTTATGAACCAAATTTTAGCAAATTTAATTGAAACTATATTTGATATTTTTGGACTTTTTAACAAATTTTAATTTTTATGAACGAAATTTTAGCAAATTTAATTCAAACTATCTTCGATTTTTTGGATTTTCTCAAAAGTTTTAAGTTTTGTGAACTAAATTTTAGCAAATTTAATTTAAGCTATCTTCGATTTTTTTGGATTTTCTGACAAATTTTAATTTTTATGAACTAAATTTTAGCAAATTTAATTTAAGCAATCTTCGATTTTTTTGGATTTTCTTACAAACTTTAATTTTTATGAACGAAATTTTAGCAAATTTAATTGAAACTATCTTCGATTTTTTTGGATTTTTTTACAAATTTTATTTTTATGAACTAAATTTTAGCAAATTTAATTGAAACTATCTTCGATTTTTTTGGATTTTTTTGCAAATTTTAATTTTTCTGAACGAAATTTTAGCAAATTTAATTGAAACGATCTTCGATTTTTTTGGATTTTTTTAAAATTTTAATTTTTATGAACAAAATTTTTGCAAATTTATTTGAAACTATCTTCGATTTTTTGGATTTTCTTAAAATTTTTAAGTTTTATGAACTAAATTTTAGCAAATTTAATTTAAGCTACCTTCGATTTTTTTGGATTTTCTTACAAATTTTAATTTTTATGAACGAAATTTTAGCAAATTTAATTGAAACGATCTACGATTTTTTTTGGATTTTCTTGCAAATTTTAATTTTTATGAACCAAATTTTAGCAAATTTAATTGAAACTATATTTGATTTTTTTGGACTTTTTAACAAATTTTAATTTTTATGAACGAAATTTTAGCAAATTTAATTCAAACTATCTTCGATTTTTTGGATTTTCTCAAAAGTTTTAAGTTTTGTGAACTAAATTTTAGCAAATTTAATTTAAGCTATCTTCGATTTTTTTGGATTTTTTTGCAAATTTTAATTTTTATGAACGAAATTTTAGCAAATTTAATTGAAACGATCTTCGATTTTTTGGATTTTTTTAAAATTCTAATTTTTATGAACAAAATTTTTGCAAATTTATTTGAAACTATCTTCGATTTTTTTGGATTTTCTTAAAATTTTTAAGTTTTATGAACTAAATTTTAGCAAATTTAATTTAAGCTATCTTCGATTTTTTTGGATTTTCGTACAAATTTTAATTTTTATGAACGAAATTTTAGCAAATTTAATTGAAACTATCTTCGATTTTTTTGGATTTTTTTAAAAATTTTAATTTTATGAACGAAATTTTAGCAAATTTAATTGAAACGATCTACGATTTTTTTGGATTTTCTTACAAATTTTAATTTTTATGAACCAAATTTTAGCAAATTTAATTGAAACTATATTTGATTTTTTTGGACTTTTTAACAAATTTTAATTTTTATGAACGAAATTTTAGCAAATTTAATTCAATCTATCTTCGATTTTTTGGATTTTCTCAAAAGTTTTAAGTTTTGTGAACTAAATTTTAGCAAATTTAATTTAAGCTATCTTCGATTTTTTTAAAAATTTTAATTTCATGAACGAAATTTTAGCAAATTTAATTGAAACGATCTACGATTTTTTTGGATTTTCTTACAAATTTTAATTTTTATGAACCAAATTTTAGCAAATTTAATTGAAACTATATTTGATATTTTTGGACTTTTTAACAAATTTTAATTTTTATGAACGAAATTTTAGCAAATTTAATTCAAACTATCTTCGATTTTTTGGATTTTCTCAAAAGTTTTAAGTTTTGTGAACTAAATTTTAGCAAATTTAATTTAAGCTATCTTCGATTTTTTTGGATTTTCTGACAAATTTTAATTTTTATGAACTAAATTTTAGCAAATTTAATTTAAGCAATCTTCGATTTTTTTGGATTTTCTTACAAACTTTAATTTTTATGAACGAAATTTTAGCAAATTAAATTGAAACTATCTTCGATTTTTTTGGATTTTTTTACAAATTTTATTTTTATGAACGAAATTTTAGCAAATTTAATTTAAGCTATCTTCGATTTTTTTGGATTTTTTTGCAAATTTTAATTTTTATGAACGAAATTTTAGCAAATTTAATTGAAACGATCTTCGATTTTTTTGGATTTTTTTAAAATTCTAATTTTTATGAACAAAATTTTTGCAAATTTAATTGAAACTATCTTCGATTTTTGTGAATTTTCTAAAAAATTTTAAGTTTTATGAACTAAATTTTAGCAAATTTATTTTAAGCTATCTTCGATTTTTTCGTATTTTCGTAAAAATTTTAATTTTTATGAACGAAATTTTAGCAAATTTAATTGAAACTATCTTCGATTTTTTTTACAAATTTTAATTTTTATGAACAAAATTTAAGCAAATTTAAATGAAACTATCTTCGATTTTTTTTTATTTTTTTTCAAATTTTAATTTTTATGAAAGAAATTTTAGCAAATTTAATTGAAACTATCTTCGAATTTTTTGGATTTTTTTTACACATTTTATTTTTATGAACGAAATTTTAGCAAATTTAATTGAAACTATCTTCGATTTTTATTTAATTTCTTACAAATTTTAAGTATTATGAATTAAATTTTAGCAAATATAATTGAAACTATCTTCGATTTTTTTGGATTGCGATACGAATTTTATGTTTTATGAACTAAATTTGAGCAAATATAATTGAAACAATCTTCGATTTTTTTGGATTTTTTTAAAATTTTAATTTTTTTGAACAAAATTTTAGCAAATTTAATTGAAACTATCTTCGATTTTTTTGGATTTTCTTACAAATTTTAATTTTTATGAACGAAATTTTAGCAAATTTAATTGAAACTATCTTCGATTTTTTTGAATTTTCTTAAAATTTTTAAGTTTTATGAAATAAATTTTAGCAAATTTAATTTAAGCTATCTTTGATTTTTTTGGATTTTCTTTCAAATTTTAATTTTTATGAACGAAATTTTAGCAAATTTAATCGAAACTATCTTCGCTTTTTTTGGATTTTTTTGAAAATTTTTATTTTTATGCACGAAATATTAGATCATTTAATTGAAACTATCTTCGATTTTTTTGGATTTTTTCAAAATTTCAATTTTTATGAACAAAGTTTTACCAAATTGAATTGAAATTATCTTCGATTTTTTTGGCTTTTTTACATATTTTTATTTTTAGGAACGAAATTTTAGCAAATTTAATTGAAACTATCTTCGATTTTTTTGGATTTTTTTACAAATTTTAATTTTTATGAACGAAATTTTAGTAAATTTAAGTGAAACTATTGTCGATTTTTTTGGATTTTTTTACAAATTTTATTTTTATGAACGAAATTTTAGCAAATTTAATTTAAGCTATCTTCGATTTTTTTGGACTTTTTAACAAATTTTAATTTTTATGAACGAAATTTTAGCAAATTTAATTCAAACTATCTTCGATTTTTTTGGATTTTCTGACAAATTTTAATTTTTATGAACTAAATTTTAGCAAATTT
>CAWVQI010000269.1:0-97977 GCA_963932335.1 Andrena marginata | reverse complement strand
AAAAATTAAAATTTGTAAAAACTCTAAAAAAATCGAAGATAGTTCCGATTAAATTTGCTAAAATTTCGTTCATAAAAATTAAAATTTGTAAAAAAATCCAAAAAAATCGAAGATAGTTTCAATTAAATTTGCTAAAATTTCGTGCATAAAAAATAAAATTTGAAAAAAATCCAAAAAAATCGAAGATAGTTTCAATTGAATTTGCTAAAATTTCGTTCATAAAAATTAAAATATTTAAAAAAATCCAAAAAAATCGAAGATAGTTTTAATTGAATTTGCTAAAATTTCGTTCATAAAATTAAAATTTGTAAAAAAATCCACAAAAATTAAAGATAGTTTAAATTGAATTTGCTAAAATTTCGATCATAAAAATTAAAATTTGTAAATAATCTAAAAAAATCGAGGATAGTTTCAATCAAATTTGCTAAAATTTCGTGCATAAAAAATAAAATTTGAAAAAAAATCCAAAAAATCGAAGATAGTTTCAATTGAATTTGCTAAAATTTCGTTCTTAAAATTAAAATTTTTAAAAAAATCCAAAAAAATCGAAGATTGTTTCAATTGAATTTGCTAAAATTTCGTTCATAAAATTAAAATTTTTAAAAATCCAAAAAATCGAAGATAGTTTCAATTGAATTTGCTAAAATTTCGTTCATAAAAATTAAAATTTGTAAAAAAATCCACAAAAATTAAAGATAGTTTAAATTGAATTTGCTAAAATTTCGATCATAAAAATTAAAATTGTAAATAATCTATAAAAATCGAAGATAGTTCCGATTAAATTTGCTAAAATTTCGTTCATAAAAATTAAAATTTGTAAAAATTTCAAAAAAATCGAAGATAGTTTCAATAAATTTGCTAAGATTTCGTTCATAAAAATTAAAATATTTAAAAAAATCCAAAAAAATCGAAGATAGTTTCAATTGAATTTGCTAAAATTTCGTTCATAAAAATTAAATTTGTAAAAAAATTCAAAAAAATCGAAGATAGTTTCAATTAAATTTGCTAAAATTTCGTTCATAAAAATTAAAATATTTAAAAAAATCCAAAAAAATCGAAGATAGTTTTAATTGAATTTGCTAAAATTTCGTTCATAAAAATTAAAATTTGTAAAAAAATCCAAAAAAATCGAAGATAGTTTCAATTGAATTTGCTAAAATTTCGTTCATAAAATTAAAATTTGTAAAAAAATCCACAAAAATTAAAGATAGTTTAAATTGAATTTGCTAAAATTTCGATCATAAAAATTAAAATTTGTAAATAATCTAAAAAAATCGAAGATAGTTCCGATTAAATTTGCTAAAATTTCGTTCATAAAAATTAAAATTTGTAAAAAATTTCAAAAAATCGAAGATAGTTTCAATTAAATTTGCTAAGATTTCGTTCATAAAAATTAAAATATTTAAAAAAATCCAAAAAAAATCGAAGATAGTTTCAATTGAATTTGCTAAAATTTCGTTCATAAAATTAAAATTTGTAAAAAAATCAAAAAATCGAAGATAGTTTCAATTAAATTTGCTAAAATTTCGTACATAAAATTAAAATTTTTTAAAAAATATACAAAATCGAAGATAGTTTCAATTGAATTTGCTAAAATTTCGATCATAAAATTAAAATTTTTAAAAAATCCACAAAAATTGAAGATAGTTTCAATGAATTTGCTAAAATTTCGATCATAAAAATTAAAATTTGTAAAAACTCTAAAAAAATCGAAGATAGTTCCGATTAAATTTGCTAAAATTTCGTTCATAAAAATTAAAATTTGTAAAAAAATCCACAAAAATTAAAGATAGTTTAAATTGAATTTGCTAAAATTTCGATCATAAAAATTAAAATTTGTAAATAATCTAAAAAAATCGAAGATAGTTCCGATTAAATTTGCTAAAATTTCGTTCATAAAATTAAAATTTGTAAAAATTTCAAAAAAATCGAAGATAGTTTCAATTAAATTTGCTAAGATTTCGTTCATAAAATTAAAATTTTAAAAATCAAAAAATCGAAGATAGTTTCAATTAAATTTGCTAAAATTTCGTTCATAAAAATTAAAATTTGTAAAAAATCAAAAAAAATCGAAGATAGTTTCAATTGAATTTGCTAAAATTTCGTTCATAAAATTAAAATTTGTAAAAAAATCCACAAAAATTAAAGATAGTTTAAATTGAATTTGCTAAAATTTCGATCATAAAATTAAAATTTGTAAATAATCTAAAAAAATCGAAGATAGTTCCGATTAAATTTGCTAAAATTTCGTTCATAAAAATTAAAATTTGTAAAAAATTTCAAAAAAATCGAAGATAGTTTCAATTAAATTTGCTAAGATTTCGTTCATAAAAATTAAAATATTTAAAAAATCCAAAAAAATCGAAGATAGTTTCAATTGAATTTGCTAAAATTTCGTTCATAAAAATTAAAATTTGTAAAAAAATTCAAAAAATCGAAGATAGTTTCAATTAAATTTGCTAAAATTTCGTTCATAAAATTAAAATATTTAAAAAATCCAAAAAAATCGAAGATAGTTTTAATTGAATTTGCTAAAATTTCGTTCATAAAAATTAAAATTTGTAAAAAAATCCACAAAAATTAAAGATAGTTTCAATTGAATTTGCTAAAATTTCGATCATAAAAATTAAAATTTGTAAAAAATCTAAAAAAATCGAAGATAGTTCCGATTAAATTTGCTAAAATTTTGTCATAAAAATTAAAATTTGTAAAAAATTTCAAAAAAATCGAAGATAGTTTCAATTAAATTTGCTAAAATTTCGTTCATAAAAATTAAAATTTTTAAAAAATCCAAAAAAATCGAAGATAGTTTCAATTAAATTTGCTAAAATTTCGTTCATAAAAATTAAAATTTGTAAAAAATCAAAAAAAATCGAAGATAGTTTCAATTGAATTTGCTAAATTTCGTTCATAAAAATTAAAATTTGTAAAAAAATCCACAAAAATTAAAGATAGTTTAAATTGAATTTGCTAAAATTTCGATCATAAAAATTAAAATTTGTAAATAATCTAAAAAAATCGAAGATAGTTCCGATTAAATTTGCTAAAATTTCGTTCATAAAAATTAAAATTTGTAAAAAATTTCAAAAAATCGAAGATAGTTTCAATTAAATTTGCTAAGATTTCGTTCATAAAAATTAAAATATTTAAAAAAATCCAAAAAAAATCGAAGATAGTTTCAATTGAATTTGCTAAAATTTCGTTCATAAAAATTAAACTTTTTCAATTGAATTTGCTAAAATTTCGTTCATAAAAATTAAAATTTGTAAAAAAATCCACAAAAATTAAAGATAGTTTAAATTGAATTTGCTAAAATTTCGATCATAAAAATTAAAATTTGTAAATAATCTAAAAAAATCGAAGATAGTTCCGATTAAATTTGCTAAAATTTCGTTCATAAAAATTAAAATTTGTAAAAAATTTCAAAAAAATCGAAGATAGTTTCAATTAAATTTGCTAAGATTTCGTTCATAAAAATTAAAATATTTAAAAAAATCCAAAAAAAATCGAAGATAGTTTCAATTGAATTTGCTAAAATTTCGTTCATAAAAATTAAAATTTGTAAAAAAATTCAAAAAAATCGAAGATAGTTTCAATTAAATTTGCTAAAATTTCGTTCATAAAAATTAAAATATTTAAAAAAATCCAAAAAAATCGAAGATAGTTTTAATTGAATTTGCTAAAATTTCGTTCATAAAAATTAAAATTTGTAAAAAAATCCACAAAAATTAAAGATAGTTTCAATTGAATTTGCTAAAATTTCGATCATAAAAATTAAAATTTGTAAAAAATCTAAAAAAATCGAAGATAGTTCCGATTAAATTTGCTAAAATTTCGTTCATAAAAATTAAAATTTGTAAAAAAAATCCAAAAAAATCGAAGATAGTTTCAATTAAATTTGCTAAAATTTCGTACATAAAAATTAAAATTTTTTAAAAAATATACAAAAATCGAAGATAGTTTCAATTGAATTTGCTAAAATTTCGATCATAAAAATTAAAATTTTTAAAAAATCCAAAAAAATCGAAGATAGTTTCAATTGAATTTGCTAAAATTTCGTTCATAAAAATTAAAATTTTAAAAAAAATCCACAAAAATTGAAGATAGTTTCAATTGAATTTGCTAAAATTTCGATCATAAAAATTAAAATTTGTAAAAACTCTAAAAAAATCGAAGATAGTTCCGATTAAATTTGCTAAAATTTCGTTCATAAAAATTAAAATTTGTAAAAAAATCCAAAAAAATCGAAGATAGTTTCAATTAAATTTGCTAAAATTTCGTGCATAAAAAATAAAATTTGAAAAAAAATCCAAAAAAATCGAAGATAGTTTCAATTGAATTTGCTAAAATTTCGTTCATAAAAATTAAAATTTGTAAAAAAATCCAAAAAAATCGAAGATAGTTTCAATTAAATTTGCTAAAATTTCGTGCATAAAAAATAAAATTTGAAAAAAAATCCAAAAAAATCGAAGATAGTTTCAATTGAATTTGCTAAAATTTCGTTCATAAAAATTAAAATATTTAAAAAAATCCAAAAAAATCGAAGATAGTTTTAATTGAATTTGCTAAAATTTCGTTCATAAAAATTAAAATTTGTAAAAAAATCCACAAAAATTAAAGATAGTTTAAATTGAATTTGCTAAAATTTCGATCATAAAAATTAAAATTTGTAAATAATCTAAAAAAATCGAGGATAGTTTCAATCAAATTTGCTAAAATTTCGTGCATAAAAAATAAAATTTGAAAAAAAATCCAAAAAATCGAAGATAGTTTCAATTGAATTTGCTAAAATTTCGTTCTTAAAATTAAAATTTTTAAAAAAATCCAAAAAAATCGAAGATTGTTTCAATTGAATTTGCTAAAATTTCGTTCATAAAAATTAAAATTTTTAAAAAATCCAAAAAAATCGAAGATAGTTTCAATTGAATTTGCTAAAATTTCGTTCATAAAAATTAAAATTTGTAAAAAAATCCACAAAAATTAAAGATAGTTTAAATTGAATTTGCTAAAATTTCGATCATAAAAATTAAAATTTGTAAATAATCTATAAAAATCGAAGATAGTTCCGATTAAATTTGCTAAAATTTCGTTCATAAAAATTAAAATTTGTAAAAAATTTCAAAAAAATCGAAGATAGTTTCAATTAAATTTGCTAAGATTTCGTTCATAAAAATTAAAATATTTAAAAAAATCCAAAAAAAATCGAAGATAGTTTCAATTGAATTTGCTAAAATTTCGTTCATAAAAATTAAAATTTGTAAAAAAATTCAAAAAATCGAAGATAGTTTCAATTAAATTTGCTAAAATTTCGTTCATAAAAATTAAAATATTTAAAAAAATCCAAAAAAATCGAAGATAGTTTTAATTGAATTTGCTAAAATTTCGTTCATAAAAATTAAAATTTGTAAAAAAATCCAAAAAAATCGAAGATAGTTTCAATTAAATTTGCTAAAATTTCGTTCATAAAAATTAAAATTTTTAAAAAAATCCAAAAAAATCGAAGATTGTTTCAATTGAATTTGCTAAAATTTCGTTCATAAAAATTAAAATTTTAAAAAATCCAAAAAAATCGAAGATAGTTTCAATTGAATTTGCTAAAATTTCGTTCATAAAAATTAAAATTTGTAAAAAAATCCACAAAAATTAAAGATAGTTTAAATTGAATTTGCTAAAATTTCGATCATAAAAATTAAAATTTGTAAATAATCTAAAAAAATCGAAGATAGTTCCGATTAAATTTGCTAAAATTTCGTTCATAAAAATGTAAAATTTGTAAAAAATTTCAAAAAAATCGAAGATAGTTTCAATTAAATTTGCTAAGATTTCGTTCATAAAAATTAAAATATTTAAAAAAATCCAAAAAAAATCGAAGATAGTTTCAATTGAATTTGCTAAAATTTCGTTCATAAAAATTAAAATTTGTAAAAAAATCCAAAAAAATCGAAGATAGTTTCAATTAAATTTGCTAAAATTTCGTACATAAAAATTAAAATTTTTTAAAAAATATACAAAAATCGAAGATAGTTTCAATTGAATTTGCTAAAATTTCGATCATAAAAATTAAAATTTTTAAAAAATCCAAAAAAATCGAAGATAGTTTCAATTGAATTTGCTAAAATTTCGTTCATAAAAATTAAAATTTTAAAAAAAATCCACAAAAATTGAAGATAGTTTCAATTGAATTTGCTAAAATTTCGATCATAAAAATTAAAATTTGTAAAAACTCTAAAAAAATCGAAGATAGTTCCGATTAAATTTGCTAAAATTTCGTTCATAAAAATTAAAATTTGTAAAAAAATCCAAAAAAATCGAAGATAGTTTCAATTAAATTTGCTAAAATTTCGTGCATAAAAAATAAAATTTGGAAAAAAATCCAAAAAAATCGAAGATAGTTTCAATTGAATTTGCTAAAATTTCGTTCATAAAAATTAAAATATTTAAAAAAATCCAAAAAATCGAAGATAGTTTTAATTGAATTTGCTAAAATTTCGTTCATAAAAATTAAAATTTGTAAAAAAATCCACAAAAATTAAAGATAGTTTAAATTGAATTTGCTAAAATTTCGATCATAAAAATTAAAATTTGTAAATAATCTAAAAAAATCGAAGATAGTTCCGATTAAATTTGCTAAAATTTCGTTCATAAAAATTAAAATTTGTAAAAAATTTCAAAAAAATCGAAGATAGTTTCAATTAAATTTGCTAAGATTTCGTTCATAAAAATTAAAATTTTTAAAAAATCCAAAAAAATCGAAGATAGTTTCAATTAAATTTGCTAAAATTTCGTTCATAAAAATTAAAATTTGTAAAAATGTAAAAAATCAAAAAAAATCGAAGATAGTTTCAATTGAATTTGCTAAAATTTCGTTCATAAAAATTAAAATTTGTAAAAAAATCCACAAAAATTAAAGATAGTTTAAATTGAATTTGCTAAAATTTCGATCATAAAAATTAAAATTTGTAAATAATCTAAAAAAATCGAAGATAGTTCCGATTAAATTTGCTAAAATTTCGTTCATAAAAATTAAAATTTGTAAAAAATTTCAAAAAAATCGAAGATAGTTTCAATTAAATTTGCTAAGATTTCGTTCATAAAAATTAAAATATTTAAAAAAATCCAAAAAAAATCGAAGATAGTTTCAATTGAATTTGCTAAAATTTCGTTCATAAAAATTAAAATTTGTAAAAAAATTCAAAAAATCGAAGATAGTTTCAATTAAATTTGCTAAAATTTCGTTCATAAAAATTAAAATATTTAAAAAAATCCAAAAAAATCGAAGATAGTTTTAATTGAATTTGCTAAAATTTCGTTCATAAAAATTAAAATTTGTAAAAAAATCCACAAAAATTAAAGATAGTTTCAATTGAATTTGCTAAAATTTCGATCATAAAAATTAAAATTTGTAAAAAATCTAAAAAATCGAAGATAGTTCCGATTAAATTTGCTAAAATTTTGTTCATAAAAATTAAAATTTGTAAAAAATTTCAAAAAAATCGAAGATAGTTTCAATTAAATTTGCTAAAATTTCGTTCATAAAAATTAAAATTTTTAAAAAATCCAAAAAAATCGAAGATAGTTTCAATTAATTTGCTAAAATTTCGTTCATAAAAATTAAAATTTGTAAAAAATCAAAAAAAATCGAAGATAGTTTCAATTGAATTTGCTAAAATTTCGTTCATAAAAATTAAAATTTGTAAAAAAATCCACAAAAATTAAAGATAGTTTAAATTGAATTTGCTAAAATTTCGATCATAAAAATTAAAATTTGTAAATAATCTAAAAAAATCGAAGATAGTTCCGATTAAATTTGCTAAAATTTCGTTCATAAAAATTAAAATTTGTAAAAAATTTCAAAAAATCGAAGATAGTTTCAATTAAATTTGCTAAGATTTCGTTCATAAAAATTAAAATATTTAAAAAAATCCAAAAAAATCGAAGATAGTTTCAATTGAATTTGCTAAAATTTCGTTCATAAAAATTAAAATTTGTAAAAAATCAAAAAAAATCGAAGATAGTTTCAATTGAATTTGCTAAAATTTCGTTCATAAAAATTAAAATTTGTAAAAAAATCCACAAAAATTAAAGATAGTTTAAATTGAATTTGCTAAAATTTCGATCATAAAAATTAAAATTTGTAAATAATCTAAAAAAATCGAAGATAGTTCCGATTAAATTTGCTAAAATTTCGTTCATAAAAATTAAAATTTGTAAAAAATTTCAAAAAAATCGAAGATAGTTTCAATTAAATTTGCTAAGATTTCGTTCATAAAAATTAAAATATTTAAAAAAATCCAAAAAAAATCGAAGATAGTTTCAATTGAATTTGCTAAAATTTCGTTCATAAAAATTAAAATTTGTAAAAAAATTCAAAAAAATCGAAGATAGTTTCAATTAAATTTGCTAAAATTTCGTTCATAAAAATTAAAATATTTAAAAAAATCCAAAAAAATCGAAGATAGTTTTAATTGAATTTGCTAAAATTTCGTTCATAAAAATTAAAATTTGTAAAAAAATCCACAAAAATTAAAGATAGTTTCAATTGAATTTGCTAAAATTTCGATCATAAAAATTAAAATTTGTAAAAAATCTAAAAAATCGAAGATAGTTCCGATTAAATTTGCTAAAATTTCGTTCATAAAAATTAAAATTTGTAAAAAAATCCAAAAAAATCGAAGATAGTTTCAATTAAATTTGCTAAAATTTCGTACATAAAAATTAAAATTTTTAAAAAATATACAAAAATCGAAGATAGTTTCAATTGAATTTGCTAAAATTTCGATCATAAAAATTAAAATTTTTAAAAAATCCAAAAAAATCGAAGATAGTTTCAATTGAATTTGCTAAAATTTCGTTCATAAAAATTAAAATTTTAAAAAAAATCCACAAAAATTGAAGATAGTTTCAATTGAATTTGCTAAAATTTCGATCATAAAAATTAAAATTTGTAAAAACTCTAAAAAAATCGAAGATAGTTCCGATTAAATTTGCTAAATTTCGTTCATAAAAATTAAAATTTGTAAAAAAATCCAAAAAAATCGAAGATAGTTTCAATTAAATTTGCTAAAATTTCGTGCATAAAAAATAAAATTTGAAAAAAAATCCAAAAAAATCGAAGATAGTTTCAATTGAATTTGCTAAAATTTCGTTCATAAAAATTAAAATATTTAAAAAAATCCAAAAAATCGAAGATAGTTTTAATTGAATTTGCTAAAATTTCGTTCATAAAAATTAAAATTTGTAAAAAAATCCACAAAAATTAAAGATAGTTTAAATTGAATTTGCTAAAATTTCGATCATAAAAATTAAAATTTGTAAATAATCTAAAAAAATCGAGGATAGTTTCAATCAAATTTGCTAAAATTTCGTGCATAAAAAATAAAATTTGAAAAAAAATCCAAAAAATCGAAGATAGTTTCAATTGAATTTGCTAAAATTTCGTTCTTAAAATTAAAATTTTTAAAAAAATCCAAAAAAATCGAAGATTGTTTCAATTGAATTTGCTAAAATTTCGTTCATAAAAATTAAAATTTTTAAAAAATCCAAAAAAATCGAAGATAGTTTCAATTGAATTTGCTAAAATTTCGTTCATAAAAATTAAAATTTGTAAAAAAATCCACAAAAATTAAAGATAGTTTAAATTGAATTTGCTAAAATTTCGATCATAAAAATTAAAATTTGTAAATAATCTATAAAAATCGAAGATAGTTCCGATTAAATTTGCTAAAATTTCGTTCATAAAAATTAAAATTTGTAAAAAATTTCAAAAAAATCGAAGATAGTTTCAATTAAATTTGCTAAGATTTCGTTCATAAAAATTAAAATATTTAAAAAAATCCAAAAAAAATCGAAGATAGTTTCAATTGAATTTGCTAAAATTTCGTTCATAAAAATTAAAATTTGTAAAAAAATTCAAAAAAATCGAAGATAGTTTCAATTAAATTTGCTAAAATTTCGTTCATAAAAATTAAAATATTTAAAAAAATCCAAAAAAATCGAAGATAGTTTTAATTGAATTTGCTAAAATTTCGTTCATAAAAATTAAAATTTGTAAAAAAATCCAAAAAAATCGAAGATAGTTTCAATTAAATTTGCTAAAATTTCGTTCATAAAAATTAAAATTTTTAAAAAAATCCAAAAAAATCGAAGATTGTTTCAATTGAATTTGCTAAAATTTCGTTCATAAAAATTAAAATTTTTAAAAAATCCAAAAAAATCGAAGATAGTTTCAATTGAATTTGCTAAAATTTCGTTCATAAAAATTAAAATTTGTAAAAAAATCCACAAAAATTAAAGATAGTTTAAATTGAATTTGCTAAAATTTCGATCATAAAAATTAAAATTTGTAAATAATCTAAAAAAATCGAAGATAGTTTCAATTGAATTTGCTAAAATTTCGTTCATAAAAATTAAAATTTGTAAAAAAATCCACAAAAATTAAAGATAGTTTAAATTGAATTTGATAAAATTTCGATCATAAAAATTAAAATTTGTAAATAATCTAAAAAAATCGAAGATAGTTCCGATTAAATTTGCTAAAATTTCGTTCATAAAAATTAAAATTTGTAAAAAATTTCAAAAAAATCGAAGATAGTTTCAATTAAATTTGCTAAGATTTCGTTCATAAAAATTAAAATATTTAAAAAAATCCAAAAAAAATCGAAGATAGTTTCAATTGAATTCGCTAAAATTTCGTTCATAAAAATTAAAATTTGTAAAAAAATTCAAAAAAATCGAAGATAGTTTCAATTAAATTTGCTAAAATTTCGTTCATAAAAATTAAAATATTTAAAAAAATCCAAAAAAATCGAAGATAGTTTTAATTGAATTTGCTAAAATTTCGTTCATAAAAATTAAAATTTGTAAAAAAATCCACAAAAATTAAAGATAGTTTCAATTGAATTTGCTAAAATTTCGATCATAAAAATTAAAATTTGTAAAAAATCTAAAAAAATCGAAGATAGTTCCGATTAAATTTGCTAAAATTTTGTTCATAAAAATTAAAATTTGTAAAAAATTTCAAAAAAATCGAAGATAGTTTCAATTAAATTTGCTAAAATTTCGTTCATAAAAATTAAAATTTTTAAAAAATCCAAAAAAATCGAAGATAGTTTCAATTAAATTTGCTAAAATTTCGTTCATAAAAATTAAAATTTGTAAAAAATCAAAAAAAATCGAAGATAGTTTCAATTGAATTTGCTAAAATTTCGTTCATAAAAATAAAAATTTGTAAAAAAATCCACAAAAATTAAAGATAGTTTAAATTGAATTTGCTAAAATTTCGATCATAAAAATTAAAATTTGTAAATAATCTAAAAAAATCGAAGATAGTTCCGATTAAATTTGCTAAAATTTCGTTCATAAAAATTAAAATTTGTAAAAAATTTCAAAAAAATCGAAGATAGTTTCAATTAAATTTGCTAAGATTTCGTTCATAAAAATTAAAATATTTAAAAAATCCAAAAAAAATCGAAGATAGTTTCAATTGAATTTGCTAAAATTTCGTTCATAAAAATTAAAATTTGTAAAAAATCAAAAAAAATCGAAGATAGTTTCAATTGAATTTGCTAAAATTTCGTTCATAAAAATTAAAATTTGTAAAAAAATCCACAAAAATTAAAGATAGTTTAAATTGAATTTGCTAAAATTTCGATCATAAAAATTAAAATTTGTAAATAATCTAAAAAAATCGAAGATAGTTCCGATTAAATTTGCTAAAATTTCGTTCATAAAAATTAAAATTTGTAAAAAATTTCAAAAAAATCGAAGATAGTTTCAATTAAATTTGCTAAGATTTCGTTCATAAAAATTAAAATATTTTAAAAAATCCAAAAAAAATCGAAGATAGTTTCAATTGAATTTGCTAAAATTTCGTTCATAAAAATTAAAATTTGTAAAAATATTCAAAAAAATCGAAGATAGTTTCAATTAAATTTGCTAAAATTTCGTTCATAAAAATTAAAATATTTAAAAAAATCCAAAAAAATCGAAGATAGTTTTAATTGAATTTGCTAAAATTTCGTTCATAAAAATTAAAATTTGTAAAAAAATCCACAAAAATTAAAGATAGTTTCAATTGAATTTGTTAAAATTTCGATCATAAAAATTAAAATTTGTAAAAAATCTAAAAAAATCGAAGATAGTTCCGATTAAATTTGCTAAAATTTTGTTCATAAAAATTAAAATTTGTAAAAAATTTCAAAAAAATCGAAGATAGTTTCAATTAAATTTGCTAAAATTTCGTTCATAAAAATTAAAATTTTTAAAAAATCCAAAAAAATCGAAGATAGTTTCAATTAAATTTGCTAAAATTTCGTTCATAAAAATTAAAATTTGTAAAAAATCAAAAAAAATCGAAGATAGTTTCAATTGAATTTGCTAAAATTTCGTTCATAAAAATTAAAATTTGTAAAAAAATCCACAAAAATTAAAGATAGTTTAAATTGAATTTGCTAAAATTTCGATCATAAAAATTAAAATTTGTAAATAATCTAAAAAAATCGAAGATAGTTCCGATTAAATTTGCTAAAATTTCGTTCATAAAAATTAAAATTTGTAAAAAATTTCAAAAAAATCGAAGATAGTTTCAATTAAATTTGCTAAGATTTCGTTCAATAAAAATTAAAATATTTAAAAAATCCAAAAAAAATCGAAGATAGTTTCAATTGAATTTGCTAAAATTTCGTTCATAAAAATTAAAATTTGTAAAAAATCAAAAAAAATCGAAGATAGTTTCAATTGAATTTGCTAAAATTTCGTTCATAAAAATTAAAATTTGTAAAAAAATCCACAAAAATTAAAGATAGTTTAAATTGAATTTGCTAAAATTTCGATCATAAAAATTAAAATTTGTAAATAATCTAAAAAAATCGAAGATAGTTCCGATTAAATTTGCTAAAATTTCGTTCATAAAAATTAAAATTTGTAAAAAATTTCAAAAAAATCGAAGATAGTTTCAATTAAATTTGCTAAGATTTCGTTCATAAAAATTAAAATATTTAAAAAAATCCAAAAAAAATCGAAGATAGTTTCAATTGAATTTGCTAAAATTTCGTTCATAAAAATTAAAATTTGTAAAAAAATTCAAAAAAATCGAAGATAGTTTCAATTAAATTTGCTAAAATTTCGTTCATAAAAATTAAAATATTTAAAAAAATCCAAAAAAATCGAAGATAGTTTTAATTGAATTTGCTAAAATTTCGTTCATAAAAATTAAAATTTGTAAAAAAATCCACAAAAATTAAAGATAGTTTCAATTGAATTTGCTAAAATTTCGATCATAAAAATTAAAATTTGTAAAAAATCTAAAAAAATCGAAGATAGTTCCGATTAAATTTGCTAAAATTTTGTTCATAAAAATTAAAATTTGTAAAAATTTCAAAAAAATCGAAGATAGTTTCAATTAAATTTGCTAAAATTTCGTTCATAAAAATTAAAATTTTTAAAAATCCAAAAAAATCGAAGATAGTTTCAATTAAATTTGCTAAAATTTCGTTCATAAAAATTAAAATTTGTAAAAAATCAAAAAAAATCGAAGATAGTTTCAATTGAATTTGCTAAAATTTCGTTCATAAAAATTAAAATTTGTAAAAAAATCCACAAAAATTAAAGATAGTTTAAATTGAATTTGCTAAAATTTCGATCATAAAAATTAAAATTTGTAAATAATCTAAAAAAATCGAAGATAGTTCCGATTAAATTTGCTAAAATTTCGTTCATAAAAATTAAAATTGGTAAAAAATTTCAAAAAAATCGAAGATAGTTTCAATTAAATTTGCTAAGATTTCGTTCATAAAAATTAAAATATTTAAAAAAATCCAAAAAAAATCGAAGATAGTTTCAATTGAATTTGCTAAAATTTCGTTCATAAAAATTAAAATTTGTAAAAAAATTCAAAAAAATCGAAGATAGTTTCAATTAAATTTGCTAAAATTTCGTTCATAAAAATTAAAATATTTAAAAAAATCCAAAAAAATCGAAGATAGTTTTAATTGAATTTACTAAAATTTCGTTCATAAAAATTAAAATTTGTAAAAAAATCCAAAAAAATCGAAGATAGTTTCAATTAAATTTGCTAAAATTTCGTTCATAAAAATTAAAATTTTTAAAAAAATCCAAAAAAATCGAAGATTGTTTCAATTGAATTTGCTAAAATTTCGTTCATAAAAATTAAAATTTTTAAAAAATCCAAAAAAATCGAAGATAGTTTCAATTGAATTTGCTAAAATTTCGTTCATAAAAATTAAAATTTGTAAAAAAATCCACAAAAATTAAAGATAGTTTAATTGAATTTGCTAAAATTTCGATCATAAAAATTAAAATTTGTAAATAATCTAAAAAAATCGAAGATAGTTCCGATTAAATTTGCTAAAATTTCGTTCATAAAAATTAAAATTTGTAAAAAATTTCAAAAAAATCGAAGATAGTTTCAATTAAATTTGCTAAGATTTCGTTCATAAAAATTAAAATATTTAAAAAAATCCAAAAAAAATCGAAGATAGTTTCAATTGAATTTGCTAAAATTTCGTTCATAAAAATTAAAATTTGTAAAAAAATTCAAAAAAATCGAAGATAGTTTCAATTAAATTTGCTAAAATTTCGTTCATAAAAATTAAAATATTTAAAAAAATCCAAAAAAATCGAAGATAGTTTTAATTGAATTTGCTAAAATTTCGTTCATAAAAATTAAAATTTGTAAAAAAATCCAAAAAAATCGAAGATAGTTTCAATTAAATTTGCTAAAATTTCGTTCATAAAAATTAAAATTTTTAAAAAAATCCAAAAAAATCGAAGATTGTTTCAATTGAATTTGCTAAAATTTCGTTCATAAAAATTAAAATTTTTAAAAAATCCAAAAAAATCGAAGATAGTTTCAATTGAATTTGCTAAAATTTCGTTCATAAAAATTAAAATTTGTAAAAAAATCCACAAAAATTAAAGATAGTTTAAATTGAATTTGCTAAAATTTCGATCATAAAAATTAAAATTTGTAAATAATCTAAAAAAATCGAAGATAGTTTCAATTGAATTTGCTAAAATTTCGTTCATAAAAATTAAAATTTGTAAAAAAATCCACAAAAATTAAAGATAGTTTAAATTGAATTTGATAAAATTTCGATCATAAAAATTAAAATTTGTAAATAATCTAAAAAAATCGAAGATAGTTCCGATTAAATTTGCTAAAATTTCGTTCATAAAAATTAAAATTTGTAAAAAATTTCAAAAAAATCGAAGATAGTTTCAATTAAATTTGCTAAGATTTCGTTCATAAAAATTAAAATATTTAAAAAAATCCAAAAAAAATCGAAGATAGTTTCAATTGAATTTGCTAAAATTTCGTTCATAAAAATTAAAATTTGTAAAAAAATTCAAAAAAATCGAAGATAGTTTCAATTAAATTTGCTAAAATTTCGTTCATAAAAATTAAAATATTTAAAAAAATCCAAAAAAATCGAAGATAGTTTTAATTGAATTTGCTAAAATTTCGTTCATAAAAATTAAAATTTGTAAAAAAATCCACAAAAATTAAAGATAGTTTCAATTGAATTTGCTAAAATTTCGATCATAAAAATTAAAATTTGTAAAAAATCTAAAAAAATCGAAGATAGTTCCGATTAAATTTGCTAAAATTTTGTTCATAAAAATTAAAATTTGTAAAAAATTTCAAAAAAATCGAAGATAGTTTCAATTAAATTTGCTAAAATTTCGTTCATAAAAATTAAAATTTTTAAAAAATCCAAAAAAATCGAAGATAGTTTCAATTAAATTTGCTAAAATTTCGTTCATAAAAATTAAAATTTGTAAAAAATCAAAAAAAATCGAAGATAGTTTCAATTGAATTTGCTAAAATTTCGTTCATAAAAATTAAAATTTGTAAAAAAATCCACAAAAATTAAAGATAGTTTAAATTGAATTTGCTAAAATTTCGATCATAAAAATTAAAATTTGTAAATAATCTAAAAAAATCGAAGATAGTTCCGATTAAATTTGCTAAAATTTCGTTCATAAAAATTAAAATTTGTAAAAAATTTCAAAAAAATCGAAGATAGTTTCAATTAAATTTGCTAAGATTTCGTTCATAAAAATTAAAATATTTAAAAAAATCCAAAAAAAATCGAAGATAGTTTCAATTGAATTTGCTAAAATTTCGTTCATAAAAATTAAAATTTGTAAAAAATCAAAAAAAATCGAAGATAGTTTCAATTGAATTTGCTAAAATTTCGTTCATAAAAATTAAAATTTGTAAAAAAATCCACAAAAATTAAAGATAGTTTAAATTGAATTTGCTAAAATTTCGATCATAAAAATTAAAATTTGTAAATAATCTAAAAAAATCGAAGATAGTTCCGATTAAATTTGCTAAAATTTCGTTCATAAAAATTAAAATTTGTAAAAAATTTCAAAAAAATCGAAGATAGTTTCAATTAAATTTGCTAAGATTTCGTTCATAAAAATTAAAATATTTTAAAAAATCCAAAAAAAATCGAAGATAGTTTCAATTGAATTTGCTAAAATTTCGTTCATAAAAATTAAAATTTGTAAAAATATTCAAAAAAATCGAAGATAGTTTCAATTAAATTTGCTAAAATTTCGTTCATAAAAATTAAAATATTTAAAAAAATCCAAAAAAATCGAAGATAGTTTTAATTGAATTTGCTAAAATTTCGTTCATAAAAATTAAAATTTGTAAAAAAATCCACAAAAATTAAAGATAGTTTCAATTGAATTTGCTAAAATTTCGATCATAAAAATTAAAATTTGTAAAAAATCTAAAAAAATCGAAGATAGTTCCGATTAAATTTGCTAAAATTTTGTTCATAAAAATTAAAATTTGTAAAAAATTTCAAAAAAATCGAAGATAGTTTCAATTAAATTTGCTAAAATTTCGTTCATAAAAATTAAAATTTTTAAAAAATCCAAAAAAATCGAAGATAGTTTCAATTAAATTTGCTAAAATTTCGTTCATAAAAATTAAAATTTGTAAAAAATCAAAAAAAATCGAAGATAGTTTCAATTGAATTTGCTAAAATTTCGTTCATAAAAATTAAAATTTGTAAAAAAATCCACAAAAATTAAAGATAGTTTAAATTGAATTTGCTAAAATTTCG
Source organism: Andrena marginata (assembly GCA_963932335.1). Lineage (NCBI taxonomy): Eukaryota > Metazoa > Arthropoda > Insecta > Hymenoptera > Andrenidae > Andrena > Andrena marginata. Next base: position 80,872 of record CAWVQI010000269.1, on the reverse strand, counting down.
ATCATAAAAATTAAAATTTGTAAATAATCTAAAAAAATCGAAGATAGTTCCGATTAAATTTGCTAAAATTTCGTTCATAAAAATTAAAATTTGTAAAAAATTTCAAAAAAATCGAAGATAGTTTCAATTAAATTTGCTAAGATTTCGTTCATAAAAATTAAAATATTTAAAAAAATCCAAAAAAAATCGAAGATAGTTTCAATTGAATTTGCTAAAATTTCGTTCATAAAAATTAAAATTTGTAAAAAATCAAAAAAAATCGAAGATAGTTTCAATTGAATTTGCTAAAATTTCGTTCATAAAAATTAAAATTTGTAAAAAAATCCACAAAAATTAAAGATAGTTTAAATTGAATTTGCTAAAATTTCGATCATAAAAATTAAAATTTGTAAATAATCTAAAAAAATCGAAGATAGTTCCGATTAAATTTGCTAAAATTTCGTTCATAAAAATTAAAATTTGTAAAAAATTTCAAAAAAATCGAAGATAGTTTCAATTAAATTTGCTAAGATTTCGTTCATAAAAATTAAAATATTTTAAAAAATCCAAAAAAAATCGAAGATAGTTTCAATTGAATTTGCTAAAATTTCGTTCATAAAAATTAAAATTTGTAAAAATATTCAAAAAAATCGAAGATAGTTTCAATTAAATTTGCTAAAATTTCGTTCATAAAAATTAAAATATTTAAAAAAATCCAAAAAAATCGAAGATAGTTTTAATTGAATTTGCTAAAATTTCGTTCATAAAAATTAAAATTTGTAAAAAAATCCACAAAAATTAAAGATAGTTTCAATTGAATTTGCTAAAATTTCGATCATAAAAATTAAAATTTGTAAAAAATCTAAAAAAATCGAAGATAGTTCCGATTAAATTTGCTAAAATTTTGTTCATAAAAATTAAAATTTGTAAAAAATTTCAAAAAAATCGAAGATAGTTTCAATTAAATTTGCTAAAATTTCGTTCATAAAAATTAAAATTTTTAAAAAATCCAAAAAAATCGAAGATAGTTTCAATTAAATTTGCTAAAATTTCGTTCATAAAAATTAAAATTTGTAAAAAATCAAAAAAAATCGAAGATAGTTTCAATTGAATTTGCTAAAATTTCGTTCATAAAAATTAAAATTTGTAAAAAAATCCACAAAAATTAAAGATAGTTTAAATTGAATTTGCTAAAATTTCGATCATAAAAATTAAAATTTGTAAATAATCTAAAAAAATCGAAGATAGTTCCGATTAAATTTGCTAAAATTTCGTTCATAAAAATTAAAATTTGTAAAAAATTTCAAAAAAATCGAAGATAGTTTCAATTAAATTTGCTAAGATTTCGTTCATAAAAATTAAAATATTTAAAAAAATCCAAAAAAAATCGAAGATAGTTTCAATTGAATTTGCTAAAATTTCGTTCATAAAAATTAAAATTTGTAAAAAAATTCAAAAAAATCGAAGATAGTTTCAATTAAATTTGCTAAAATTTCGTTCATAAAAATTAAAATATTTAAAAAAATCCAAAAAAATCGAAGATAGTTTTAATTGAATTTGCTAAAATTTCGTTCATAAAAATTAAAATTTGTAAAAAAATCCAAAAAAATCGAAGATAGTTTCAATTAAATTTGCTAAAATTTCGTTCATAAAAATTAAAATTTTTAAAAAAATCCAAAAAAATCGAAGATTGTTTCAATTGAATTTGCTAAAATTTCGTTCATAAAAATTAAAATTTTTAAAAAATCCAAAAAAATCGAAGATAGTTTCAATTGAATTTGCTAAAATTTCGTTCATAAAAATTAAAATTTGTAAAAAAATCCACAAAAATTAAAGATAGTTTAATTGAATTTGCTAAAATTTCGATCATAAAAATTAAAATTTGTAAATAATCTAAAAAAATCGAAGATAGTTCCGATTAAATTTGCTAAAATTTCGTTCATAAAAATTAAAATTTGTAAAAAATTTCAAAAAAATCGAAGATAGTTTCAATTAAATTTGCTAAGATTTCGTTCATAAAAATTAAAATATTTAAAAAAATCCAAAAAAAATCGAAGATAGTTTCAATTGAATTTGCTAAAATTTCGTTCATAAAAATTAAAATTTGTAAAAAAATTCAAAAAAATCGAAGATAGTTTCAATTAAATTTGCTAAAATTTCGTTCATAAAAATTAAAATATTTAAAAAAATCCAAAAAAATCGAAGATAGTTTTGTCACGTCCCGGGTGAGGTCTTTGGGGAACAATGACATGGAGGAGGGAAATCTCAGGCGCGAATCTTAAATCCTTCACTCTGAGGGGGTTGAGGGAACTCAGGCGCGAATCTTAAATCCTTCACACTGAGGGTTTTGCGGGAACTCAGGCGCGAATCTTGAATCCTTCACACTGAGGGTTTTGCGGGAACTCAGGCGCGAATCTTAAATCCTTCACTCTGAGGGTTTTGCGGGAACTCAGGCGCGAATCTTGAATCCGTCACACTGAGGGTTTTGAGGGACTCAGGCGCGAATCTTGAATCCGTCACACTGAGGGTTTTGAGGGACTCAGGCGCGAATCTTGAATCCGTCACACTGAGGGTCTGGAAGGAACTCAGGCGCGAATCTTGAATCCAGCACGCTGAGGGTTTTGAGGGACTCAGGCGCGAATATTAAATCCGTCACGCTAAGTGTTTCTGGAGGCGATCAGGCGCGAATCTTAAATCCTTCACTCTAATCGACCTGGGAAGGTAAATGTACACTTAAAGAGCACCCGTTATAGTACTCCGTATTTGTTTTGGTTTACGAGATAGGATTTACCGTTGCATTAGTGTAAAAGAGACCTCGTTTAGTTCTTTTGTATATTGCACGGCTCATGCAGCAGTGTTTATATACACTGGGAATGCTCTCGCGAATCAGCTGTTGCGGCAGCTTGGTTTCGTTGGGAAGGTTTATGACTCGAGCACACACAATAATTAGAGACGTAGTTGAAAACAAATAAGTCTATTTGTTTTATCGGAACGTTTGTTAATGATAATGCTTGATATTCTTAGCATTAACGGATAACATTTATGTAAATGGCAGTTATTAACAATATAAGCATGTGAACATGAAATACATGAGAATAGGTCGATAATAATATATGAAATGCAATAGCGTTAACACAAGAAAATAATATGTGTAATAAGCGGTTATAAGACAAATATGAACAAAATAAGCATTAAGATGATAATAGAAAACAATAAATGAATAGCAACAAGCTTTAGAATGAGATAAATGTTATTAACATAAGGTAATGAATAAAATTTATAATATAGAAAAGTGATAAGCGTTATTTATGTGTAGAAATATAATGAGGGTGATATTCCTTAATAATAGTAATTATAATGACTTACAATGGTTGTCGTAGCACTGAATCGAATACTTTTAATATTTAGCAGTATGATTGACACTTCGTCGATTGTTCTGCGAAGAAAGAGGACGAGGCTTCGCAGGACCTCGTATTTATATATTTTTACAGGAGTGATGCGGGGGTACGCGCGGTAGAGACCTTGACATAGTTTCAAAATAAGACGTAGTATGACTTCCGGGGTTTTTACAAACGGTATGGTTATTAATAGACATATTTTTGTCACGTACGCCGAATATGCGTCGCAATTAGGTTTCTGGGGTTCTTATGACTGCGAAAGGAGATACTCAACTTGTCGAATGGATTTTGGGTATTTTATAGGAAAAGGGTTAGAGTGGCTTGGACTCTGTGAGTCGTAAAGAGGGGGTTGAGACGTGGTCTCGATTTAAGAGGGTTTTGTAACGAGGGGCTTGTTTGAATTCGTTTTGGGGAAAGGATTCGTGCCTCATAGGGCGAATAGGGGACGGAGTTTTGTAACGATCATCTCGTGATGGGGACCACTAAGGTACATCATCGAGGTGGAGTTTTGTAAAGATCATCTCGTGATGGGGACCACTAAGGTACATCATCGAGGTGGAGTTTTGTATCGATCATCTTGTGTTGGTGACCGCTAAGGTACAACACCAAGGTGATCAGCGATTGGGGAGATGGGGTAAGAGTTGAGTTTGAGATTTTGTTTTGTGGAACGATTTTGGGATTCATGAATAGATTTTGGAATAGGACCGCGCGAAAAATGGTGGGACGTCACACCTCCCCCCTTATATGAAGAAATGCGTAGCATTTCTTAATAATAAGGCGCGGGTGGAATTATTCTAACTCGTAAGAGAGGTCTACACGGGGCGAAAGGGCAGTAGCATCCTGGAACTGCTCTCAGTTGACCGATGTTGGAGCGGGGCAGTCATCTTTGGTGATGATTGTCTCCGGAGGCGCCTTCCTGTGGTGATGATTGATGAGATGACTTTAGGTAGAAGGGATATGATTTTCCTTCCTTCCTTCTGGACGGCATTGCTGCGTAAATGGTGGTTGCGAAAATGTTGCAGTAGCAACGATCTAAGCGGAAAATTAATTAAAGTATTCTGTTTTTATTGGCTTGGAGTCAACCGGGACTCTCGCGCACACGGGTAGGGCAATCATACTGTTTTTTGTATCGTAGGCTCCTACTCAGTTTTGAAAGGCAACCATATGTTTCATTCCCAATGTTCTTGGGTATTGCTAATTTTGCTAAAAATGATTTATACCGAGTGTATCCAGTACCCTTATGGACACTGGTATTATATGAGAACGCGGCCAAGTTACTCCATTCGTCCCAGTCACTGTATCTACCGATTAACAATTTTAAGCATTCGGTCACAATGTTTTGCAATCTCTCTAAAGGGCCGTTAGACGGTGGGCGAAAGTCTTTGATTCGGAATTGTTGCATTTTACATTCCCGTGGTACTGCTTTCGTGAAATTGCGAGTAATTGCCGTTTGGTCGGTGAGGATGGCTCTAAGAGTTCCGAAGTGATAGCTGAATCTTTTAATATATACATCAGCGGTCTTAATTAATGTTAATAGGCTGAGAAGCACGCACACAAAATATTTTATGAATAAGCTCTGCATGGGTAATTTATACGTGTTGTCTGCTTCTGTTGTAGGTAGTCGTTCACGTATGTTTTCTGGGGAAGAATGTAGTGGAATTTCTGCAGATGATGTTTTCTGGCGCATCTTCCTGTGCATTTGAATCCTTTTGCATTTCCTTCTTAGGTGAGCGCTGGATGTGGGAATTGCAGGGTCGACGCGGTTGTTTCCACTCGGTGCCACATGGGTTGGTGAATAGTAGAACCGAGGCCTCTTGGGGTCGCTTGGTTTATGTTTGGACTTGTCTTCCAAGTCATCGTCAGATTCTTCGCGTGGTCGTTTGGAATATGCCTCCACTGCAGGGGAAGTATGGGTTAAGGCGTCTATAGTGACGTGAAATTTCAGTTCAAAATTCGGGCATTGCAGGATGATTTCCTTCTGCAATACCGGTTTGAAGTAGTCGAAAGCTGTTTGCTGGGTCAGTCCCCAGTCAAATGGTGTGTCGTGTTTCAATAGTTGGGTTAACGGGCAAGCAGTTTTAGGAAATTCTGGGATAAACCCTCTGTAATATCCAGTCAGACCAAGGAGTTTTTTAATTCTTTTTGGTGTACGAGGTGCAGCGTCAGCGACCTTATTGCTCTTCCCGGGATTCGGGGATTCTTTGGAGATTGACTGAAGTGGTTGTCCTGCCTTTCGTGGGATTTTTTCAGATTTTTCCATTATATTTGGTTCCAACGTAGCCGCAAGAGACTCTTGGGATTTTAGGGGAAGGGTTGATTTGGCGTATAGCGCAGGGGGTAAGAATGAGTACACCGGCGCGGGTGTCTCGAAATAGTGGATCGATGGATCCAGGGCCAAGAGGGGCTTGGTTTTTATTAGGGCTGGGATAGGAGTGACGCATTTAGACGTCTTAGTCTCTTTTGGTCGTACTATTTTGGGTTCTGGAATTATTCTGTCCAAATTTTCTAATTCAATGGCAGGCATGGTAATTGGAGTGTCAATCTCGTTGGAGTTTATAATTTTCAGCTGGTCCTTTAGGTCCGGATTAGCTGTATGTACGAAAAAGGAGGATTTTGTCCTCGCCGGTAACACGACTGGACTTTTGTTTACGAATGGGATGGAAATCCCATTGAGGTCCAACTGTTTCGTGGAGTAGTTTATTGTTACATTTTTCTCCTCTAGGAATCTTGACCCTAGTATTCCTTGAGTTTTGATTGGGAAGTCGTTTTTGACTATATGAAACGTGACGTCGTCGCCCAAAAGGGTTATCCTGACTGTGCCAAGCGTGGGGGTAGGGTTCGGAGAGATGCTTTGTAATAGCACTCGCTGCGTCGGATCTATGTCCTGAAATCGTTTTACGGCCTGAAGTTTTAGTACGTTTACCTCGGTACCGGTGTTGATCATTAATTCGACTATTTTCCCGAAGCCTGGTGAGTCCATTATTACAGACGGGGCTTCGTTAACTGAATTTATTTGAACGGTACTGATTTTTATGGTAGCCCTGATGTCTTGGGTTGAATCGTAAGTGGGTGCCTGGTACCCGTATTCCGCAGCGCGGTTTAGAGGGTGTACTTCGGGAAGTTGGGAGGCTGAATTTTGATTGTTCCAACAGGACCTTGCATCGTGCCCTGTCTTATTGCAAAGTTGGCATACTAATTTAGGAGCCTTTTGTTCGGAGAATCGGAGACGGTCCCTGTCAATTTCTTTGTCCACAAGGACAGCTAGATTGAACGCTTCGTCGAGCGTTTCAAAGTGGTGTAGTTGTAGTCTCGCCCTTATGTGAGGTGGAAGACCATCGACAAATGAATCTAGGGCTAGGCGATCCAGATCCTGAGGGTGATTTCGCGCGAAACCGCGGTAGTATTCACTATCTTCTTCTAGAATGGCGGACCGGAGATATTTGACGCGTGAAATGTATTCTAATATGTGCTCGTTGGATCCTTTGATAGCGTTTGCGAGTTCCCCACGATAGTGTTCTGATGTCTTCGCAGGGGAGAATATACGTCTCAGTCGTTTTATTAAATCATTTACGGAGTCAAAGACCCGATCCTCAACCGCCAAGTACGCATGATCTTGCAGCTTATTTGTCAACAACCTTGCTAGCTGGGGTTCGGCTTGCGAGGGAATCAGAGCCTTAGCCCTATTGCAGGCTCTCGCGAATTGCAAAACGGATATGTTGTAACCGTTAAAATTTGGGACTGTTTCTATAACGTCCTTTAATTTGATCTGGGGCGATGGATCCTGGTCCGGAACATTATTATAATTTAATACTGGTTTCCTATCGAAACGGGAGGAGCCCGGTGTGGCAAAATTATTTGTATCTAGCGGGGGTGCAAGAAGTTTCTCCATCATTGCTTCGATATTTTTTATTTTATCATAAAGACCTTTAAACGTGGGGTCGAACGATCCGGTGTCTACGCCCGAATGCGTATTGGGTTCTTTATTTACAACGATTTTCGCGTGCAAGCTTTCTATTTCGGCTTGGTTTTGCCGTAATAATTGCACCCGTTCCATTAATTCGTAGGCCGCAGCTTCTACAGTTTTAGTGGGAGGGCCCGCGTCTCGATCCATTACGCAAGAGTCCTCGGTTTTCTCGTACGCGGACATGTTAAATTCGTTCGATTCTATTTTCTTAAGTGGTTTGACCTTTTCGGCGTCCGGCAGCCGTTATTTAAAATTAGGCTCTACTATACTCATTGTTGATAATTATCAAACCGTCTGTAGCTCTTATTCGAGAGCAGGTAACTTTCAAAGCACTCGATGCAGTTTCTTATTGGGCGTTCTGGAATTAATGAGTTTCTGCATCGAGGGCAATAGACTGGGGTTCTATACGTATAGTAATAATGGGTCCAATATACTTCTACAGTATCTGCGGGCGCTAGGCTAGAGCACTTTAGACAAATCTCGCTGCCGTCAGTGGTTGTGGCTACGCCTCCCGAAATGCAGGTCAGCGCATTCAAATATGCCGTCAAACTTTGTAATCTACGGCTCCGGTATGATGGTTGGCACCGACTAGGGTGTTCAATACACATTTTAAATATTGGGACCTTGTGGGTACCGCGTCAGAGAATCTATTTCCTATCAGCGGCAAACGTAGATCCCACCGCTGTCACCAAAAATATGTCACGTCCCGGGTGAGGTCTTTGGGGAACAATGACATGGAGGAGGGAAATCTCAGGCGCGAATCTTAAATCCTTCACTCTGAGGGGGTTGAGGGAACTCAGGCGCGAATCTTAAATCCTTCACACTGAGGGTTTTGCGGGAACTCAGGCGCGAATCTTGAATCCTTCACACTGAGGGTTTTGCGGGAACTCAGGCGCGAATCTTAAATCCTTCACTCTGAGGGTTTTGCGGGAACTCAGGCGCGAATCTTGAATCCGTCACACTGAGGGTTTTGAGGGACTCAGGCGCGAATCTTGAATCCGTCACACTGAGGGTTTTGAGGGACTCAGGCGCGAATCTTGAATCCGTCACACTGAGGGTCTGGAAGGAACTCAGGCGCGAATCTTGAATCCAGCACGCTGAGGGTTTTGAGGGACTCAGGCGCGAATATTAAATCCGTCACGCTAAGTGTTTCTGGAGGCGATCAGGCGCGAATCTTAAATCCTTCACTCTAATCGACCTGGGAAGGTAAATGTACACTTAAAGAGCACCCGTTATAGTACTCCGTATTTGTTTTGGTTTACGAGATAGGATTTACCGTTGCATTAGTGTAAAAGAGACCTCGTTTAGTTCTTTTGTATATTGCACGGCTCATGCAGCAGTGTTTATATACACTGGGAATGCTCTCGCGAATCAGCTGTTGCGGCAGCTTGGTTTCGTTGGGAAGGTTTATGACTCGAGCACACACAATAATTAGAGACGTAGTTGAAAACAAATAAGTCTATTTGTTTTATCGGAACGTTTGTTAATGATAATGCTTGATATTCTTAGCATTAACGGATAACATTTATGTAAATGGCAGTTATTAACAATATAAGCATGTGAACATGAAATACATGAGAATAGGTCGATAATAATATATGAAATGCAATAGCGTTAACACAAGAAAATAATATGTGTAATAAGCGGTTATAAGACAAATATGAACAAAATAAGCATTAAGATGATAATAGAAAACAATAAATGAATAGCAACAAGCTTTAGAATGAGATAAATGTTATTAACATAAGGTAATGAATAAAATTTATAATATAGAAAAGTGATAAGCGTTATTTATGTGTAGAAATATAATGAGGGTGATATTCCTTAATAATAGTAATTATAATGACTTACAATGGTTGTCGTAGCACTGAATCGAATACTTTTAATATTTAGCAGTATGATTGACACTTCGTCGATTGTTCTGCGAAGAAAGAGGACGAGGCTTCGCAGGACCTCGTATTTATATATTTTTACAGGAGTGATGCGGGGGTACGCGCGGTAGAGACCTTGACATAGTTTCAAAATAAGACGTAGTATGACTTCCGGGGTTTTTACAAACGGTATGGTTATTAATAGACATATTTTTGTCACGTACGCCGAATATGCGTCGCAATTAGGTTTCTGGGGTTCTTATGACTGCGAAAGGAGATACTCAACTTGTCGAATGGATTTTGGGTATTTTATAGGAAAAGGGTTAGAGTGGCTTGGACTCTGTGAGTCGTAAAGAGGGGGTTGAGACGTGGTCTCGATTTAAGAGGGTTTTGTAACGAGGGGCTTGTTTGAATTCGTTTTGGGGAAAGGATTCGTGCCTCATAGGGCGAATAGGGGACGGAGTTTTGTAACGATCATCTCGTGATGGGGACCACTAAGGTACATCATCGAGGTGGAGTTTTGTAAAGATCATCTCGTGATGGGGACCACTAAGGTACATCATCGAGGTGGAGTTTTGTATCGATCATCTTGTGTTGGTGACCGCTAAGGTACAACACCAAGGTGATCAGCGATTGGGGAGATGGGGTAAGAGTTGAGTTTGAGATTTTGTTTTGTGGAACGATTTTGGGATTCATGAATAGATTTTGGAATAGGACCGCGCGAAAAATGGTGGGACGTCACAGTTTTAATTGAATTTGCTAAAATTTCGTTCATAAAAATTAAAATTTGTAAAAAAATCCAAAAAAATCGAAGATAGTTTCAATTAAATTTGCTAAAATTTCGTTCATAAAAATTAAAATTTTTAAAAAAATCCAAAAAAATCGAAGATTGTTTCAATTGAATTTGCTAAAATTTCGTTCATAAAAATTAAAATTTTTAAAAAATCCAAAAAAATCGAAGATAGTTTCAATTGAATTTGCTAAAATTTCGTTCATAAAAATTAAAATTTGTAAAAAAATCCACAAAAATTAAAGATAGTTTAAATTGAATTTGCTAAAATTTCGATCATAAAAATTAAAATTTGTAAATAATCTAAAAAAATCGAAGATAGTTCCGATTAAATTTGCTAAAATTTCGTTCATAAAAATTAAAATTTGTAAAAAATTTCAAAAAAATCGAAGATAGTTTCAATTAAATTTGCTAAGATTTCGTTCATAAAAATTAAAATATTTAAAAAAATCCAAAAAAAATCCAAGATAGTTTCAATTGAATTTGCTAAAATTTCGTTCATAAAAATTAAAATTTGTAAAAAAATCCAAAAAAATCGAAGATAGTTTCAATTAAATTTGCTAAAATTTCGTTCATAAAAATTAAAATTTGTAAAAAAATCCAAAAAAATCGAGGATAGTTTCAATCAAATTTGCTAAAATTTCGTGCATAAAAAATAAAATTTGAAAAAAAATCCAAAAAATCGAAGATAGTTTCAATTGAATTTGCTAAAATTTCGTTCATAAAAATTAAAATTTTAAAAAAAATCCACAAAAATTGAAGATAGTTTCAATTGAATTTGCTAAAATTTCGATCATAAAAATTAAAATTTGTAAAAACTCTAAAAAAATCGAAGATAGTTCCGATTAAATTTGCTAAAATTTCGTTCATAAAAATTAAAATTTGTAAAAAAATCCAAAAAAATCGAAGATAGTTTCAATTAAATTTGCTAAAATTTCGTGCATAAAAAATAAAATTTGAAAAAAAATCCAAAAAAATCGAAGATAGTTTCAATTAAATTTGCTAAGATTTCGTTCATAAAAATTAAAATATTTAAAAAAATCCAAAAAAAATCGAAGATAGTTTCAATTGAATTTGCTAAAATTTCGTTCATAAAAATTAAAATTTGTAAAAAAATTCAAAAAAATCGAAGATAGTTTCAATTAAATTTGCTAAAATTTCGTTCATAAAAATTAAAATATTTAAAAAAATCCAAAAAAATCGAAGATAGTTTTAATTGAATTTGCTAAAATTTCGTTCATAAAAATTAAAATTTGTAAAAAAATCCAAAAAAATCGAAGATAGTTTCAATTAAATTTGCTAAAATTTCGTTCATAAAAATTAAAATTTTTAAAAAAATCCAAAAAAATCGAAGATTGTTTCAATTGAATTTGCTAAAATTTCGTTCATAAAAATTAAAATTTTTAAAAAATCCAAAAAAATCGAAGATAGTTTCAATTGAATTTGCTAAAATTTCGTTCATAAAAATTAAAATTTGTAAAAAAATCCAAAAAAATCGAAGATAGTTTCAATTAAATTTGCTAAAATTTCGTACATAAAAATTAAAATTTTTTAAAAAATATACAAAAATCGAAGATAGTTTCAATTGAATTTGCTAAAATTTCGATCATAAAAATTAAAATTTTTAAAAAATCCAAAAAAATCGAAGATAGTTTCAATTGAATTTGCTAAAATTTCGTTCATAAAAATTAAAATTTTAAAAAAAATCCACAAAAATTGAAGATAGTTTTAATTGAATTTGCTAAAATTTCGTTCATAAAAATTAAAATTTGTAAAAAAATCCACAAAAATTAAAGATAGTTTCAATTGAATTTGCTAAAATTTCGATCATAAAAATTAAAATTTGTAAAAAATCTAAAAAAATCGAAGATAGTTCCGATTAAATTTGCTAAAATTTTGTTCATAAAAATTAAAATTTGTAAAAAATTTCAAAAAAATCGAAGATAGTTTCAATTAAATTTGCTAAAATTTCGTTCATAAAAATTAAAATTTTTAAAAAATCCAAAAAAATCGAAGATAGTTTCAATTAAATTTGCTAAAATTTCGTTCATAAAAATTAAAATTTGTAAAAAATCAAAAAAAATCGAAGATAGTTTCAATTGAATTTGCTAAAATTTCGTTCATAAAAATTAAAATTTGTAAAAAAATCCACAAAAATTAAAGATAGTTTAAATTGAATTTGCTAAAATTTCGATCATAAAAATTAAAATTTGTAAATAATCTAAAAAAATCGAAGATAGTTCCGATTAAATTTGCTAAAATTTCGTTCATAAAAATTAAAATTTGTAAAAAATTTCAAAAAAATCGAAGATAGTTTCAATTAAATTTGCTAAGATTTCGTTCATAAAAATTAAAATATTTAAAAAAATCCAAAAAAAATCGAAGATAGTTTCAATTGAATTTGCTAAAATTTCGTTCATAAAAATTAAAATTTGTAAAAAATCAAAAAAAATCGAAGATAGTTTCAATTGAATTTGCTATAATTTCGTTCATAAAAATTAAAATTTGTAAAAAAATCCACAAAAATTAAAGATAGTTTAAATTGAATTTGCTAAAATTTCGATCATAAAAATTAAAATTTGTAAATAATCTAAAAAAATCGAAGATAGTTCCGATTAAATTTGCTAAAATTTCGTTCATAAAAATTAAAATTTGTAAAAAATTTCAAAAAAATCGAAGATAGTTTCAATTAAATTTGCTAAGATTTCGTTCATAAAAATTAAAATATTTAAAAAAATCCAAAAAAAAATCGAAGATAGTTTCAATTGAATTTGCTAAAATTTCGTTCATAAAAATTAAAATTTGTAAAAAAATTCAAAAAAATCGAAGATAGTTTCAATTAAATTTGCTAAAATTTCGTTCATAAAAATTAAAATATTTAAAAAAATCCAAAAAAATCGAAGATAGTTTTAATTGAATTTGCTAAAATTTCGTTCATAAAAATTAAAATTTGTAAAAAAATCCACAAAAATTAAAGATAGTTTCAATTGAATTTGCTAAAATTTCGATCATAAAAATTAAAATTTGTAAAAAATCTAAAAAAATCGAAGATAGTTCCGATTAAATTTGCTAAAATTTTGTTCATAAAAATTAAAATTTGTAAAAAATTTCAAAAAAATCGAAGATAGTTTCAATTAAATTTGCTAAAATTTCGTTCATAAAAATTAAAATTTTTAAAAAATCCAAAAAAATCGAAGATAGTTTCAATTAAATTTGCTAAAATTTCGTTCATAAAAATTAAAATTTGTAAAAAATCAAAAAAAATCGAAGATAGTTTCAATTGAATTTGCTAAAATTTCGTTCATAAAAATTAAAATTTGTAAAAAAATCCACAAAAATTAAAGATAGTTTAAATTGAATTTGCTAAAATTTCGATCATAAAAATTAAAATTTGTAAATAATCTAAAAAAATCGAAGATAGTTCCGATTAAATTTGCTAAAATTTCGTTCATAAAAATTAAAATTTGTAAAAAATTTCAAAAAAATCGAAGATAGTTTCAATTAAATTTGCTAAGATTTCGTTCATAAAAATTAAAATATTTAAAAAAATCCAAAAAAAATCGAAGATAGTTTCAATTGAATTTGCTAAAATTTCGTTCATAAAAATTAAAATTTGTAAAAAAATTCAAAAAAATCGAAGATAGTTTCAATTAAATTTGCTAAAATTTCGTTCATAAAAATTAAAATATTTAAAAAAATCCAAAAAAATCGAAGATAGTTTTAATTGAATTTGCTAAAATTTCGTTCATAAAAATTAAAATTTGTAAAAAAATCCAAAAAAATCGAAGATAGTTTCAATTAAATTTGCTAAAATTTCGTTCATAAAAATTAAAATTTTTAAAAAAATCCAAAAAAATCGAAGATTGTTTCAATTGAATTTGCTAAAATTTCGTTCATAAAAATTAAAATTTTTAAAAAATCCAAAAAAATCGAAGATAGTTTCAATTGAATTTGCTAAAATTTCGTTCATAAAAATTAAAATTTGTAAAAAAATCCACAAAAATTAAAGATAGTTTAATTGAATTTGCTAAAATTTCGATCATAAAAATTAAAATTTGTAAATAATCTAAAAAAATCGAAGATAGTTCCGATTAAATTTGCTAAAATTTCGTTCATAAAAATTAAAATTTGTAAAAAATTTCAAAAAAATCGAAGATAGTTTCAATTAAATTTGCTAAGATTTCGTTCATAAAAATTAAAATATTTAAAAAAATCCAAAAAAAATCGAAGATAGTTTCAATTGAATTTGCTAAAATTTCGTTCATAAAAATTAAAATTTGTAAAAAAATTCAAAAAAATCGAAGATAATTTCAATTAAATATGCTAAAATTTCGTTCATAAAAATTAAAATATTTAAAAAAATCCAAAAAAATCGAAGATAGTTTTAATTGAATTTGCTAAAATTTCGTTCATAAAAATTAAAATTTGTAAAAAAATCCAAAAAAATCGAAGATAGTTTCAATTAAATTTGCTAAAATTTCGTTCATAAAAATTAAAATTTTTAAAAAAATCCAAAAAAATCGAAGATTGTTTCAATTGAATTTGCTAAAATTTCGTTCATAAAAATTAAAATTTTTAAAAAATCCAAAAAAATCGAAGATAGTTTCAATTGAATTTGCTAAAATTTCGTTCATAAAAATTAAAATTTGTAAAAAAATCCACAAAAATTAAAGATAGTTTAAATTGAATTTGCTAAAATTTCGATCATAAAAATTAAAATTTGTAAATAATCTAAAAAAATCGAAGATAGTTCCGATTAAATTTGCTAAAATTTCGTTCATAAAAATTAAAATTTGTAAAAAATTTCAAAAAAATCGAAGATAGTTTCAATTAAATTTGCTAAGATTTCGTTCATAAAAATTAAAATATTTAAAAAAATCCAAAAAAAATCGAAGATAGTTTCAATTGAATTTGCTAAAATTTCGTTCATAAAAATTAAAATTTGTAAAAAAATCCAAAAAAATCGAAGATAGTTTCAATTAAATTTGCTAAAATTTCGTTCATAAAAATTAAAATTTGTAAAAAAATCCAAAAAAATCGAGGATAGTTTCAATCAAATTTGCTAAAATTTCGTGCATAAAAAATAAAATTTGAAAAAAAATCCAAAAAATCGAAGATAGTTTCAATTGAATTTGCTAAAATTTCGTTCATAAAAATTAAAATTTTAAAAAAAATCCACAAAAATTGAAGATAGTTTCAATTGAATTTGCTAAAATTTCGATCATAAAAATTAAAATTTGTAAAAACTCTAAAAAAATCGAAGATAGTTCCGATTAAATTTGCTAAAATTTCGTTCATAAAAATTAAAATTTGTAAAAAAATCCAAAAAAATCGAAGATAGTTTCAATTAAATTTGCTAAAATTTCGTGCATAAAAAATAAAATTTGAAAAAAAATCCAAAAAAATCGAAGATAGTTTCAATTGAATTTGCTAAAATTTCGTTCATAAAAATTAAAATATTTAAAAAAATCCAAAAAAATCGAAGATAGTTTTAATTGAATTTGCTAAAATTTCGTTCATAAAAATTAAAATTTGTAAAAAAATCCACAAAAATTAAAGATAGTTTAAATTGAATTTGCTAAAATTTCGATCATAAAAATTAAAATTTGTAAATAATCTAAAAAAATCGAAGATAGTTCCGATTAAATTTGCTAAAATTTCGTTCATAAAAATTAAAATTTGTAAAAAATTTCAAAAAAATCGAAGATAGTTTCAATTAAATTTGCTAAGATTTCGTTCATAAAAATTAAAATATTTAAAAAAATCCAAAAAAAATCGAAGATAGTTTCAATTGAATTTGCTAAAATTTCGTTCATAAAAATTAAAATTTGTAAAAAAATTCAAAAAAATCGAAGATAATTTCAATTAAATATGCTAAAATTTCGTTCATAAAAATTAAAATATTTAAAAAAATCCAAAAAAATCGAAGATAGTTTTAATTGAATTTGCTAAAATTTCGTTCATAAAAATTAAAATTTGTAAAAAAATCCAAAAAAATCGAAGATAGTTTCAATTAAATTTGCTAAAATTTCGTTCATAAAAATTAAAATTTTTAAAAAAATCCAAAAAAATCGAAGATTGTTTCAATTGAATTTGCTAAAATTTCGTTCATAAAAATTAAAATTTTTAAAAAATCCAAAAAAATCGAAGATAGTTTCAATTGAATTTGCTAAAATTTCGTTCATAAAAATTAAAATTTGTAAAAAAATCCACAAAAATTAAAGATAGTTTAAATTGAATTTGCTAAAATTTCGATCATAAAAATTAAAATTTGTAAATAATCTAAAAAAATCGAAGATAGTTCCGATTAAATTTGCTAAAATTTCGTTCATAAAAATTAAAATTTGTAAAAAATTTCAAAAAAATCGAAGATAGTTTCAATTAAATTTGCTAAGATTTCGTTCATAAAAATTAAAATATTTAAAAAAATCCAAAAAAAATCGAAGATAGTTTCAATTGAATTTGCTAAAATTTCGTTCATAAAAATTAAAATTTGTAAAAAAATCCAAAAAAATCGAAGATAGTTTCAATTAAATTTGCTAAAATTTCGTTCATAAAAATTAAAATTTGTAAAAAAATCCAAAAAAATCGAGGATAGTTTCAATCAAATTTGCTAAAATTTCGTGCATAAAAAATAAAATTTGAAAAAAAATCCAAAAAATCGAAGATAGTTTCAATTGAATTTGCTAAAATTTCGTTCATAAAAATTAAAATTTTAAAAAAAATCCACAAAAATTGAAGATAGTTTCAATTGAATTTGCTAAAATTTCGATCATAAAAATTAAAATTTGTAAAAACTCTAAAAAAATCGAAGATAGTTCCGATTAAATTTGCTAAAATTTCGTTCATAAAAATTAAAATTTGTAAAAAAATCCAAAAAAATCGAAGATAGTTTCAATTAAATTTGCTAAAATTTCGTGCATAAAAAATAAAATTTGAAAAAAAATCCAAAAAAATCGAAGATAGTTTCAATTGAATTTGCTAAAATTTCGTTCATAAAAATTAAAATATTTAAAAAAATCCAAAAAAATCGAAGATAGTTTTAATTGAATTTGCTAAAATTTCGTTCATAAAAATTAAAATTTGTAAAAAAATCCACAAAAATTAAAGATAGTTTAAATTGAATTTGCTAAAATTTCGATCATAAAAATTAAAATTTGTAAATAATCTAAAAAAATCGAAGATAGTTCCGATTAAATTTGCTAAAATTTCGTTCATAAAAATTAAAATTTGTAAAAAATTTCAAAAAAATCGAAGATAGTTTCAATTAAATTTGCTAAGATTTCGTTCATAAAAATTAAAATTTTTAAAAAATCCAAAAAAATCGAAGATAGTTTCAATTAAATTTGCTAAAATTTCGTTCATAAAAATTAAAATTTGTAAAAAATCAAAAAAAATCGAAGATAGTTTCAATTGAATTTGCTAAAATTTCGTTCATAAAAATTAAAATTTGTAAAAAAATCCACAAAAATTAAAGATAGTTTAAATTGAATTTGCTAAAATTTCGATCATAAAAATTAAAATTTGTAAATAATCTAAAAAAATCGAAGATAGTTCCGATTAAATTTGCTAAAATTTCGTTCATAAAAATTAAAATTTGTAAAAAATTTCAAAAAAATCGAAGATAGTTTCAATTAAATTTGCTAAGATTTCGTTCATAAAAATTAAAATATTTAAAAAAATCCAAAAAAAATCGAAGATAGTTTCAATTGAATTTGCTAAAATTTCGTTCATAAAAATTAAAATTTGTAAAAAATTCAAAAAAATCGAAGATAGTTTCAATTAAATTTGCTAAAATTTCGTTCATAAAAATTAAAATATTTAAAAAAATCCAAAAAAATCGAAGATAGTTTTAATTGAATTTGCTAAAATTTCGTTCATAAAAATTAAAATTTGTAAAAAAATCCACAAAAATTAAAGATAGTTTCAATTGAATTTGCTAAAATTTCGATCATAAAAATTAAAATTTGTAAAAAATCTAAAAAAATCGAAGATAGTTCCGATTAAATTTGCTAAAATTTTGTTCATAAAAATTAAAATTTGTAAAAAATTTCAAAAAAATCGAAGATAGTTTCAATTAAATTTGCTAAAATTTCGTTCATAAAAATTAAAATTTTTAAAAAATCCAAAAAAATCGAAGATAGTTTCAATTAAATTTGCTAAAATTTCGTTCATAAAAATTAAAATTTGTAAAAAATCAAAAAAAATCGAAGATAGTTTCAATTGAATTTGCTAAAATTTCGTTCATAAAAATTAAAATTTGTAAAAAAATCCACAAAAATTAAAGATAGTTTAAATTGAATTTGCTAAAATTTCGATCATAAAAATTAAAATTTGTAAATAATCTAAAAAAATCGAAGATAGTTCCGATTAAATTTGCTAAAATTTCGTTCATAAAAATTAAAATTTGTAAAAAATTTCAAAAAAATCGAAGATAGTTTCAATTAAATTTGCTAAGATTTCGTTCATAAAAATTAAAATATTTAAAAAAATCCAAAAAAAATCGAAGATAGTTTCAATTGAATTTGCTAAAATTTCGTTCATAAAAATTAAAATTTGTAAAAAATCAAAAAAAATCGAAGATAGTTTCAATTGAATTTGCTAAAATTTCGTTCATAAAAATTAAAATTTGTAAAAAAATCCACAAAAATTAAAGATAGTTTAAATTGAATTTGCTAAAATTTCGATCATAAAAATTAAAATTTGTAAATAATCTAAAAAAATCGAAGATAGTTCCGATTAAATTTGCTAAAATTTCGTTCATAAAAATTAAAATTTGTAAAAAATTTCAAAAAAATCGAAGATAGTTTCAATTAAATTTGCTAAGATTTCGTTCATAAAAATTAAAATATTTTAAAAAATCCAAAAAAAATCGAAGATAGTTTCAATTGAATTTGCTAAAATTTCGTTCATAAAAATTAAAATTTGTAAAAAAATCCAAAAAAATCGAAGATAGTTTCAATTAAATTTGCTAAAATTTCGTTCATAAAAATTAAAATTTGTAAAAAAATCCAAAAAAATCGAGGATAGTTTCAATCAAATTTGCTAAAATTTCGTGCATAAAAAATAAAATTTGAAAAAAAATCCAAAAAATCGAAGATAGTTTCAATTGAATTTGCTAAAATTTCGTTCATAAAAATTATAATTTTAAAAAAAATCCACAAAAATTGAAGATAGTTTCAATTGAATTTGCTAAAATTTCGATCATAAAAATTAAAATTTGTAAAAACTCTAAAAAAATCGAAGATAGTTCCGATTAAATTTGCTAAAATTTCGTTCATAAAAATTAAAATTTGAAAAAAAATCCAAAAAAATCGAAGATAGTTTCAATTAAATTTGCTAAAATTTCGTGCATAAAAAATAAAATTTGAAAAAAAATCCAAAAAAATCGAAGATAGTTTCAATTAAATTTGCTAAGATTTCGTTCATAAAAATTAAAATATTTAAAAAAATCCAAAAAAAATCGAAGATAGTTTCAATTGAATTTGCTAAAATTTCGTTCATAAAAATTAAAATTTGTAAAAAAATTCAAAAAAATCGAAGATAGTTTCAATTAAATTTGCTAAAATTTCGTTCATAAAAATTAAAATATTTAAAAAAATCCAAAAAAATCGAAGATAGTTTTAATTGAATTTGCTAAAATTTCGTTCATAAAAATTAAAATTTGTAAAAAAATCCAAAAAAATCGAAGATAGTTTCAATTAAATTTGCTAAAATTTCGTTCATAAAAATTAAAATTTTTAAAAAAATCCAAAAAAATCGAAGATTGTTTCAATTGAATTTGCTAAAATTTCGTTCATAAAAATTAAAATTTTTAAAAAATCCAAAAAAATCGAAGATAGTTTCAATTGAATTTGCTAAAATTTCGTTCATAAAAATTAAAATTTGTAAAAAAATCCAAAAAAATCGAAGATAGTTTCAATTAAATTTGCTAAAATTTCGTACATAAAAATTAAAATTTTTTAAAAAATATACAAAAATCGAAGATAGTTTCAATTGAATTTGCTAAAATTTCGATCATAAAAATTAAAATTTTTAAAAAATCCAAAAAAATCGAAGATAGTTTCAATTGAATTTGCTAAAATTTCGTTCATAAAAATTAAAATTTTAAAAAAAATCCACAAAAATTGAAGATAGTTTTAATTGAATTTGCTAAAATTTCGTTCATAAAAATTAAAATTTGTAAAACAATCCACAAAAATTAAAGATAGTTTCAATTGAATTTGCTAAAATTTCGATCATAAAAATTAAAATTTGTAAAAAATCTAAAAAAATCGAAGATAGTTCCGATTAAATTTGCTAAAATTTTGTTCATAAAAATTAAAATTTGTAAAAAATTTCAAAAAAATCGAAGATAGTTTCAATTAAATTTGCTAAAATTTCGTTCATAAAAATTAAAATTTTTAAAAAATCCAAAAAAATCGAAGATAGTTTCAATTAAATTTGCTAAAATTTCGTTCATAAAAATTAAAATTTGTAAAAAATCAAAAAAAATCGAAGATAGTTTCAATTGAATTTGCTAAAATTTCGTTCATAAAAATTAAAATTTGTAAAAAAATCCACAAAAATTAAAGATAGTTTAAATTGAATTTGCTAAAATTTCGATCATAAAAATTAAAATTTGTAAATAATCTAAAAAAATCGAAGATAGTTCCGATTAAATTTGCTAAAATTTCGTTCATAAAAATTAAAATTTGTAAAAAATTTCAAAAAAATCGAAGATAGTTTCAATTAAATTTGCTAAGATTTCGTTCATAAAAATTAAAATATTTAAAAAAATCCAAAAAAAATCGAAGATAGTTTCAATTGAATTTGCTAAAATTTCGTTCATAAAAATTAAAATTTGTAAAAAATCAAAAAAAATCGAAGATAGTTTCAATTGAATTTGCTATAATTTCGTTCATAAAAATTAAAATTTGTAAAAAAATCCACAAAAATTAAAGATAGTTTAAATTGAATTTGCTAAAATTTCGATCATAAAAATTAAAATTTGTAAATAATCTAAAAAAATCGAAGATAGTTCCGATTAAATTTGCTAAAATTTCGTTCATAAAAATTAAAATTTGTAAAAAATTTCAAAAAAATCGAAGATAGTTTCAATTAAATTTGCTAAGATTTCGTTCATAAAAATTAAAATATTTAAAAAAATCCAAAAAAAAATCGAAGATAGTTTCAATTGAATTTGCTAAAATTTCGTTCATAAAAATTAAAATTTGTAAAAAAATTCAAAAAAATCGAAGATAGTTTCAATTAAATTTGCTAAAATTTCGTTCATAAAAATTAAAATATTTAAAAAAATCCAAAAAAATCGAAGATAGTTTTAATTGAATTTGCTAAAATTTCGTTCATAAAAATTAAAATTTGTAAAAAAATCCACAAAAATTAAAGATAGTTTCAATTGAATTTGCTAAAATTTCGATCATAAAAATTAAAATTTGTAAAAAATCTAAAAAAATCGAAGATAGTTCCGATTAAATTTGCTAAAATTTTGTTCATAAAAATTAAAATTTGTAAAAAATTTCAAAAAAATCGAAGATAGTTTCAATTAAATTTGCTAAAATTTCGTTCATAAAAATTAAAATTTTTAAAAAATCCAAAAAAATCGAAGATAGTTTCAATTAAATTTGCTAAAATTTCGTTCATAAAAATTAAAATTTGTAAAAAATCAAAAAAAATCGAAGATAGTTTCAATTGAATTTGCTAAAATTTCGTTCATAAAAATTAAAATTTGTAAAAAAATCCACAAAAATTAAAGATAGTTTAAATTGAATTTGCTAAAATTTCGATCATAAAAATTAAAATTTGTAAATAATCTAAAAAAATCGAAGATAGTTCCGATTAAATTTGCTAAAATTTCGTTCATAAAAATTAAAATTTGTAAAAAATTTCAAAAAAATCGAAGATAGTTTCAATTAAATTTGCTAAGATTTCGTTCATAAAAATTAAAATATTTAAAAAAATCCAAAAAAAATCGAAGATAGTTTCAATTGAATTTGCTAAAATTTCGTTCATAAAAATTAAAATTTGTAAAAAAATTCAAAAAAATCGAAGATAGTTTCAATTAAATTTGCTAAAATTTCGTTCATAAAAATTAAAATATTTAAAAAAATCCAAAAAAATCGAAGATAGTTTTAATTGAATTTGCTAAAATTTCGTTCATAAAAATTAAAATTTGTAAAAAAATCCAAAAAAATCGAAGATAGTTTCAATTAAATTTGCTAAAATTTCGTTCATAAAAATTAAAATTTTTAAAAAAATCCAAAAAAATCGAAGATTGTTTCAATTGAATTTGCTAAAATTTCGTTCATAAAAATTAAAATTTTTAAAAAATCCAAAAAAATCGAAGATAGTTTCAATTGAATTTGCTAAAATTTCGTTCATAAAAATTAAAATTTGTAAAAAAATCCACAAAAATTAAAGATAGTTTAATTGAATTTGCTAAAATTTCGATCATAAAAATTAAAATTTGTAAATAATCTAAAAAAATCGAAGATAGTTCCGATTAAATTTGCTAAAATTTCGTTCATAAAAATTAAAATTTGTAAAAAATTTCAAAAAAATCGAAGATAGTTTCAATTAAATTTGCTAAGATTTCGTTCATAAAAATTAAAATATTTAAAAAAATCCAAAAAAAATCGAAGATAGTTTCAATTGAATTTGCTAAAATTTCGTTCATAAAAATTAAAATTTGTAAAAAAATTCAAAAAAATCGAAGATAATTTCAATTAAATTTGCTAAAATTTCGTTCATAAAAATTAAAATATTTAAAAAAATCCAAAAAAATCGAAGATAGTTTTAATTGAATTTGCTAAAATTTCGTTCATAAAAATTAAAATTTGTAAAAAAATCCAAAAAAATCGAAGATAGTTTCAATTAAATTTGCTAAAATTTCGTTCATAAAAATTAAAATTTTTAAAAAAATCCAAAAAAATCGAAGATTGTTTCAATTGAATTTGCTAAAATTTCGTTCATAAAAATTAAAATTTTTAAAAAATCCAAAAAAATCGAAGATAGTTTCAATTGAATTTGCTAAAATTTCGTTCATAAAAATTAAAATTTGTAAAAAAATCCACAAAAATTAAAGATAGTTTAAATTGAATTTGCTAAAATTTCGATCATAAAAATTAAAATTTGTAAATAATCTAAAAAAATCGAAGATAGTTCCGATTAAATTTGCTAAAATTTCGTTCATAAAAATTAAAATTTGTAAAAAATTTCAAAAAAATCGAAGATAGTTTCAATTAAATTTGCTAAGATTTCGTTCATAAAAATTAAAATATTTAAAAAAATCCAAAAAAAATCGAAGATAGTTTCAATTGAATTTGCTAAAATTTCGTTCATAAAAATTAAAATTTGTAAAAAAATCCAAAAAAATCGAAGATAGTTTCAATTAAATTTGCTAAAATTTCGTTCATAAAAATTAAAATTTGTAAAAAAATCCAAAAAAATCGAGGATAGTTTCAATCAAATTTGCTAAAATTTCGTGCATAAAAAATAAAATTTGAAAAAAAATCCAAAAAATCGAAGATAGTTTCAATTGAATTTGCTAAAATTTCGTTCATAAAAATTAAAATTTTAAAAAAAATCCACAAAAATTGAAGATAGTTTCAATTGAATTTGCTAAAATTTCGATCATAAAAATTAAAATTTGTAAAAACTCTAAAAAAATCGAAGATAGTTCCGATTAAATTTGCTAAAATTTCGTTCATAAAAATTAAAATTTGTAAAAAAATCCAAAAAAATCGAAGATAGTTTCAATTAAATTTGCTAAAATTTCGTGCATAAAAAATAAAATTTGAAAAAAAATCCAAAAAAATCGAAGATAGTTTCAATTGAATTTGCTAAAATTTCGTTCATAAAAATTAAAATATTTAAAAAAATCCAAAAAAATCGAAGATAGTTTTAATTGAATTTGCTAAAATTTCGTTCATAAAAATTAAAATTTGTAAAAAAATCCACAAAAATTAAAGATAGTTTAAATTGAATTTGCTAAAATTTCGATCATAAAAATTAAAATTTGTAAATAATCTAAAAAAATCGAAGATAGTTCCGATTAAATTTGCTAAAATTTCGTTCATAAAAATTAAAATTTGTAAAAAATTTCAAAAAAATCGAAGATAGTTTCAATTAAATTTGCTAAGATTTCGTTCATAAAAATTAAAATTTTTAAAAAATCCAAAAAAATCGAAGATAGTTTCAATTAAATTTGCTAAAATTTCGTTCATAAAAATTAAAATTTGTAAAAAATCAAAAAAAATCGAAGATAGTTTCAATTGAATTTGCTAAAATTTCGTTCATAAAAATTAAAATTTGTAAAAAAATCCACAAAAATTAAAGATAGTTTAAATTGAATTTGCTAAAATTTCGATCATAAAAATTAAAATTTGTAAATAATCTAAAAAAATCGAAGATAGTTCCGATTAAATTTGCTAAAATTTCGTTCATAAAAATTAAAATTTGTAAAAAATTTCAAAAAAATCGAAGATAGTTTCAATTAAATTTGCTAAGATTTCGTTCATAAAAATTAAAATATTTAAAAAAATCCAAAAAAAATCGAAGATAGTTTCAATTGAATTTGCTAAAATTTCGTTCATAAAAATTAAAATTTGTAAAAAAATTCAAAAAAATCGAAGATAGTTTCAATTAAATTTGCTAAAATTTCGTTCATAAAAATTAAAATATTTAAAAAAATCCAAAAAAATCGAAGATAGTTTTAATTGAATTTGCTAAAATTTCGTTCATAAAAATTAAAATTTGTAAAAAAATCCACAAAAATTAAAGATAGTTTCAATTGAATTTGCTAAAATTTCGATCATAAAAATTAAAATTTGTAAAAAATCTAAAAAAATCGAAGATAGTTCCGATTAAATTTGCTAAAATTTTGTTCATAAAAATTAAAATTTGTAAAAAATTTCAAAAAAATCGAAGATAGTTTCAATTAAATTTGCTAAAATTTCGTTCATAAAAATTAAAATTTTTAAAAAATCCAAAAAAATCGAAGATAGTTTCAATTAAATTTGCTAAAATTTCGTTCATAAAAATTAAAATTTGTAAAAAATCAAAAAAAATCGAAGATAGTTTCAATTGAATTTGCTAAAATTTCGTTCATAAAAATTAAAATTTGTAAAAAAATCCACAAAAATTAAAGATAGTTTAAATTGAATTTGCTAAAATTTCGATCATAAAAATTAAAATTTGTAAATAATCTAAAAAAATCGAAGATAGTTCCGATTAAATTTGCTAAATTTCGTTCATAAAAATTAAAATTTGTAAAAAATTTCAAAAAAATCGAAGATAGTTTCAATTAAATTTGCTAAGATTTCGTTCATAAAAATTAAAATATTTAAAAAAATCCAAAAAAAATCGAAGATAGTTTCAATTGAATTTGCTAAAATTTCGTTCATAAAAATTAAAATTTGTAAAAAATCAAAAAAATCGAAGATAGTTTCAATTGAATTTGCTAAAATTTCGTTCATAAAAATTAAAATTTGTAAAAAAATCCACAAAAATTAAAGATAGTTTAAATTGAATTTGCTAAAATTTCGATCATAAAAATTAAAATTTGTAAATAATCTAAAAAAATCGAAGATAGTTCCGATTAAATTTGCTAAAATTTCGTTCATAAAAATTAAAATTTGTAAAAAATTTCAAAAAAATCGAAGATAGTTTCAATTAAATTTGCTAAGATTTCGTTCATAAAAATTAAAATATTTTAAAAAATCCAAAAAAAATCGAAGATAGTTTCAATTGAATTTGCTAAAATTTCGTTCATAAAAATTAAAATTTGTAAAAAAATTCAAAAAAATCGAAGATAGTTTCAATTAAATTTGCTAAAATTTCGTTCATAAAAATTAAAATATTTAAAAAAATCCAAAAAAATCGAAGATAGTTTTAATTGAATTTGCTAAAATTTCGTTCATAAAAATTAAAATTTGTAAAAAAATCCACAAAAATTAAAGATAGTTTCAATTGAATTTGCTAAAATTTCGATCATAAAAATTAAAATTTGTAAAAAATCTAAAAAAATCGAAGATAGTTCCGATTAAATTTGCTAAAATTTTGTTCATAAAAATTAAAATTTGTAAAAAATTTCAAAAAAATCGAAGATAGTTTCAATTAAATTTGCTAAAATTTCGTTCATAAAAATTAAAATTTTTAAAAAATCCAAAAAAATCGAAGATAGTTTCAATTAAATTTGCTAAAATTTCGTTCATAAAAATTAAAATTTGTAAAAAATCAAAAAAAATCGAAGATAGTTTCAATTGAATTTGCTAAAATTTCGTTCATAAAAATTAAAATTTGTAAAAAAATCCACAAAAATTAAAGATAGTTTAAATTGAATTTGCTAAAATTTCGATCATAAAAATTAAAATTTGTAAATAATCTAAAAAAATCGAAGATAGTTCCGATTAAATTTGCTAAAATTTCGTTCATAAAAATTAAAATTTGTAAAAAATTTCAAAAAAATCGAAGATAGTTTCAATTAAATTTGCTAAGATTTCGTTCATAAAAATTAAAATATTTAAAAAAATCCAAAAAAAATCGAAGATAGTTTCAATTGAATTTGCTAAAATTTCGTTCATAAAAATTAAAATTTGTAAAAAAATTCAAAAAAATCGAAGATAGTTTCAATTAAATTTGCTAAAATTTCGTTCATAAAAATTAAAATATTTAAAAAAATCCAAAAAAATCGAAGATAGTTTTAATTGAATTTGCTAAAATTTCGTTCATAAAAATTAAAATTTGTAAAAAAATCCACAAAAATTAAAGATAGTTTCAATTGAATTTGCTAAAATTTCGATCATAAAAATTAAAATTTGTAAAAAATCTAAAAAAATCGAAGATAGTTCCGATTAAATTTGCTAAAATTTTGTTCATAAAAATTAAAATTTGTAAAAAATTTCAAAAAAATCGAAGATAGTTTCAATTAAATTTGCTAAAATTTCGTTCATAAAAATTAAAATTTTTAAAAAATCCAAAAAAATCGAAGATAGTTTCAATTAAATTTGCTAAAATTTCGTTCATAAAAATTAAAATTTGTAAAAAATCAAAAAAAATCGAAGATAGTTTCAATTGAATTTGCTAAAATTTCGTTCATAAAAATTAAAATTTGTAAAAAAATCCACAAAAATTAAAGATAGTTTAAATTGAATTTGCTAAAATTTCGATCATAAAAATTAAAATTTGTAAATAATCTAAAAAAATCGAAGATAGTTCCGATTAATTTGCTAAAATTTCGTTCATAAAAATTAAAATTTGTAAAAAATTTCAAAAAAATCGAAGATAGTTTCAATTAAATTTGCTAAGATTTCGTTCATAAAAATTAAAATATTTAAAAAAATCCAAAAAAAAT
Source organism: Andrena marginata (assembly GCA_963932335.1). Taxonomy (NCBI): domain Eukaryota; kingdom Metazoa; phylum Arthropoda; class Insecta; order Hymenoptera; family Andrenidae; genus Andrena; species Andrena marginata. Next base: position 53,517 of record CAWVQI010000269.1, on the reverse strand, counting down.
CGAAGATAGTTTCAATTGAATTTGCTAAAATTTCGTTCATAAAAATTAAAATTTGTAAAAAATCAAAAAAAATCGAAGATAGTTTCAATTGAATTTGCTAAAATTTCGTTCATAAAAATTAAAATTTGTAAAAAAATCCACAAAAATTAAAGATAGTTTAAATTGAATTTGCTAAAATTTCGATCATAAAAATTAAAATTTGTAAATAATCTAAAAAAATCGAAGATAGTTTTAATTGAATTTGCTAAAATTTCGTTCATAAAAATTAAAATTTGTAAAAAAATCCACAAAAATTAAAGATAGTTTCAATTGAATTTGCTAAAATTTCGATCATAAAAATTAAAATTTGTAAAAAATCTAAAAAAATCGAAGATAGTTCCGATTAAATTTGCTAAAATTTTGTTCATAAAAATTAAAATTTGTAAAAAATTTCAAAAAAATCGAAGATAGTTTCAATTAAATTTGCTAAAATTTCGTTCATAAAAATTAAAATTTTTAAAAAATCCAAAAAAATCGAAGATAGTTTCAATTAAATTTGCTAAAATTTCGTTCATAAAAATTAAAATTTGTAAAAAATCAAAAAAAATCGAAGATAGTTTCAATTGAATTTGCTAAAATTTCGTTCATAAAAATTAAAATTTGTAAAAAAATCCACAAAAATTAAAGATAGTTTAAATTGAATTTGCTAAAATTTCGATCATAAAAATTAAAATTTGTAAATAATCTAAAAAAATCGAAGATAGTTCCGATTAAATTTGCTAAAATTTCGTTCATAAAAATTAAAATTTGTAAAAAATTTCAAAAAAATCGAAGATAGTTTCAATTAAATTTGCTAAGATTTCGTTCATAAAAATTAAAATTTGTAAAAAAATCAAAAAAAATCGAAGATAGTTTCAATTAAATTTGCTAAAATTTCGTTCATAAAAATTAAAATTTTTAAAAAAATCCAAAAAAATCGAAGATTGTTTCAATTGAATTTGCTAAAATTTCGTTCATAAAAATTAAAATTTTTAAAAAATCCAAAAAAATCGAAGATAGTTTCAATTGAATTTGCTAAAATTTCGTTCATAAAAATTAAAATTTGTAAAAAAATCCACAAAAATTAAAGATAGTTTAATTGAATTTGCTAAAATTTCGATCATAAAAATTAAAATTTGTAAATAATCTAAAAAAATCGAAGATAGTTCCGATTAAATTTGCTAAAATTTCGTTCATAAAAATTAAAATTTGTAAAAAATTTCAAAAAAATCGAAGATAGTTTCAATTAAATTTGCTAAGATTTCGTTCATAAAAATTAAAATATTTAAAAAAATCCAAAAAAAATCGAAGATAGTTTCAATTGAATTTGCTAAAATTTCGTTCATAAAAATTAAAATTTGTAAAAAAATCCACAAAAATTAAAGATAGTTTAAATTGAATTTGCTAAAATTTCGATCATAAAAATTAAAATTTGTAAATAATCTAAAAAAATCGAAGATAGTTCCGATTAAATTTGCTAAAATTTCGTTCATAAAAATTAAAATTTGTAAAAAAATCCAAAAAAATCGAAGATAGTTTCAATTAAATTTGCTAAAATTTCGTTCATAAAAATTAAAATTTTTAAAAAATCCAAAAAAAATCGAAGATAGTTTTAATTGAATTTGCTAAAATTTCGTTCATAAAAATTAAAATTTGTAAAAAAATCCACAAAAATTAAAGATAGTTTCAATTGAATTTGCTAAAATTTCGATCATAAAAATTAAAATTTGTAAAAAATCTAAAAAAATCGAAGATAGTTCCGATTAAATTTGCTAAAATTTTGTTCATAAAAATTAAAATTTGTAAAAAATTTCAAAAAAATCGAAGATAGTTTCAATTAAATTTGCTAAAATTTCGTTCATAAAAATTAAAATTTTTAAAAAATCCAAAAAAATCGAAGATAGTTTCAATTAAATTTGCTAAAATTTCGTTCATAAAAATTAAAATTTGTAAAAAATCAAAAAAAATCGAAGATAGTTTCAATCAAATTTGCTAAAATTTCGTGCATAAAAAATAAAATTTGAAAAAAATCCAAAAAATCGAAGATAGTTTCAATTGAATTTGCTAAAATTTCGTTCATAAAAATTAAAATTTTAAAAAAAATCCAAAAAAATTGAAGATAGTTTCAATTGAATTTGCTAAAATTTCGGTCATAAAAATTAAAATTTGTAAAAACTCTAAAAAAATCGAAGATAGTTCCGATTAAATTTGCTAAAATTTCGTTCATAAAAATTAAAATTTGTAAAAAAATCCAAAAAAATCGAAGATAGTTTCAATTAAATTTGCTAAAATTTCGTGCATAAAAAATAAAATTTGAAAAAAAATCCAAAAAAATCGAAGATAGTTTCAATTGAATTTGCTAAAATTTCGTTCATAAAAATTAAAATATTTAAAAAAATCCAAAAAAATCGAAGATAGTTTTAATTGAATTTGCTAAAATTTCGTTCATAAAAATTAAAATTTGTAAAAAAATCCACAAAAATTAAAGATAGTTTAAATTGAATTTGCTAAAATTTCGATCATAAAAATTAAAATTTGTAAATAATCTAAAAAAATCGAGGATAGTTTCAATCAAATTTGCTAAAATTTCGTGCATAAAAAATAAAATTTGAAAAAAAATCCAAAAAATCGAAGATAGTTTCAATTGAATTTGCTAAAATTTCGTTCTTAAAATTAAAATTTTTAAAAAAATCCAAAAAAATCGAAGATTGTTTCAATTGAATTTGCTAAAATTTCGTTCATAAAAATTAAAATTTTTAAAAAATCCAAAAAAATCGAAGATAGTTTCAATTGAATTTGCTAAAATTTCGTTCATAAAAATTAAAATTTGTAAAAAAATCCACAAAAATTAAAGATAGTTTAAATTGAATTTGCTAAAATTTCGATCATAAAAATTAAAATTTGTAAATAATCTATAAAAATCGAAGATAGTTCCGATTAAATTTGCTAAAATTTCGTTCATAAAAATTAAAATTTGTAAAAAATTTCAAAAAAATCGAAGATAGTTTCAATTAAATTTGCTAAGATTTCGTTCATAAAAATTAAAATATTTAAAAAAATCCAAAAAAAATCGAAGATAGTTTCAATTGAATTTGCTAAAATTTCGTTCATAAAAATTAAAATTTGTAAAAAAATTCAAAAAAATCGAAGATAGTTTCAATTAAATTTGCTAAAATTTCGTTCATAAAAATTAAAATATTTAAAAAAATCCAAAAAAATCGAAGATAGTTTTAATTGAATTTGCTAAAATTTCGTTCATAAAAATTAAAATTTGTAAAAAAATCCAAAAAAATCGAAGATAGTTTCAATTAAATTTGCTAAAATTTCGTTCATAAAAATTAAAATTTTTAAAAACATCCAAAAAAATCGAAGATTGTTTCAATTGAATTTGCTAAAATTTCGTTCATAAAAATTAAAATTTTTAAAAAATCCAAAAAAATCGAAGATAGTTTCAATTGAATTTGCTAAAATTTCGTTCATAAAAATTAAAATTTGTAAAAAAATCCACAAAAATTAAAGATAGTTTAAATTGAATTTGCTAAAATTTCGATCATAAAAATTAAAATTTGTAAATAATCTAAAAAAATCGAAGATAGTTCCGATTAAATTTGCTAAAATTTCGTTCATAAAAATTAAAATTTGTAAAAAATTTCAAAAAAATCGAAGATAGTTTCAATTAAATTTGCTAAGATTTCGTTCATAAAAATTAAAATATTTAAAAAAATCCAAAAAAAATCGAAGATAGTTTCAATTGAATTTGCTAAAATTTCGTTCATAAAAATTAAAATTTGTAAAAAAATCCAAAAAAATCGAAGATAGTTTCAATTAAATTTGCTAAAATTTCGTACATAAAAATTAAAATTTTTTAAAAAATATACAAAAATCGAAGATAGTTTCAATTGAATTTGCTAAAATTTCGATCATAAAAATTAAAATTTTTAAAAAATCCAAAAAAATCGAAGATAGTTTCAATTGAATTTGCTAAAATTTCGTTCATAAAAATTAAAATTTTAAAAAAAATCCACAAAAATTGAAGATAGTTTCAATTGAATTTGCTAAAATTTCGATCATAAAAATTAAAATTTGTAAAAACTCTAAAAAAATCGAAGATAGTTCCGATTAAATTTGCTAAAATTTCGTTCATAAAAATTAAAATTTGTAAAAAAATCCAAAAAAATCGAAGATAGTTTCAATTAAATTTGCTAAAATTTCGTTCATAAAAATTAAAATTTTTAAAAACATCCAAAAAAATCGAAGATTGTTTCAATTGAATTTGCTAAAATTTCGTTCATAAAAATTAAAATTTTTAAAAAATCCAAAAAAATCGAAGATAGTTTCAATTGAATTTGCTAAAATTTCGTTCATAAAAATTAAAATTTGTAAAAAAATCCACAAAAATTAAAGATAGTTTAAATTGAATTTGCTAAAATTTCGATCATAAAAATTAAAATTTGTAAATAATCTAAAAAAATCGAAGATAGTTCCGATTAAATTTGCTAAAATTTCGTTCATAAAAATTAAAATTTGTAAAAAATTTCAAAAAAATCGAAGATAGTTTCAATTAAATTTGCTAAGATTTCGTTCATAAAAATTAAAATATTTAAAAAAATCCAAAAAAAATCGAAGATAGTTTCAATTGAATTTGCTAAAATTTCGTTCATAAAAATTAAAATTTGTAAAAAATCAAAAAAAATCGAAGATAGTTTCAATTGAATTTGCTATAATTTCGTTCATAAAAATTAAAATTTGTAAAAAAATCCACAAAAATTAAAGATAGTTTAAATTGAATTTGCTAAAATTTCGATCATAAAAATTAAAATTTGTAAATAATCTAAAAAAATCGAAGATAGTTCCGATTAAATTTGCTAAAATTTCGTTCATAAAAATTAAAATTTGTAAAAAATTTCAAAAAAATCGAAGATAGTTTCAATTAAATTTGCTAAGATTTCGTTCATAAAAATTAAAATATTTAAAAAAATCCAAAAAAAATCGAAGATAGTTTCAATTGAATTTGCTAAAATTTCGTTCATAAAAATTAAAATTTGTAAAAAAATTCAAAAAAATCGAAGATAGTTTCAATTAAATTTGCTAAAATTTCGTTCATAAAAATTAAAATATTTAAAAAAATCCAAAAAAATCGAAGATAGTTTTAATTGAATTTGCTAAAATTTCGTTCATAAAAATTAAAATTTGTAAAAAAATCCACAAAAATTAAAGATAGTTTCAATTGAATTTGCTAAAATTTCGATCATAAAAATTAAAATTTGTAAAAAATCTAAAAAAATCGAAGATAGTTCCGATTAAATTTGCTAAAATTTTGTTCATAAAAATTAAAATTTGTAAAAAATTTCAAAAAAATCGAAGATAGTTTCAATTAAATTTGCTAAAATTTCGTTCATAAAAATTAAAATTTTTAAAAAATCCAAAAAAATCGAAGATAGTTTCAATTAAATTTGCTAAAATTTCGTTCATAAAAATTAAAATTTGTAAAAAATCAAAAAAAATCGAAGATAGTTTCAATTGAATTTGCTAAAATTTCGTTCATAAAAATTAAAATTTGTAAAAAAATCCACAAAAATTAAAGATAGTTTAAATTGAATTTGCTAAAATTTCGATCATAAAAATTAAAATTTGTAAATAATCTAAAAAAATCGAAGATAGTTCCGATTAAATTTGCTAAAATTTCGTTCATAAAAATTAAAATTTGTAAAAAATTTCAAAAAAATCGAAGATAGTTTCAATTAAATTTGCTAAGATTTCGTTCATAAAAATTAAAATATTTAAAAAAATCCAAAAAAAATCGAAGATAGTTTCAATTGAATTTGCTAAAATTTCGTTCATAAAAATTAAAATTTGTAAAAAAATTCAAAAAAATCGAAGATAGTTTCAATTAAATTTGCTAAAATTTCGTTCATAAAAATTAAAATATTTAAAAAAATCCAAAAAAATCGAAGATAGTTTTAATTGAATTTGCTAAAATTTCGTTCATAAAAATTAAAATTTGTAAAAAAATCCAAAAAAATCGAAGATAGTTTCAATTAAATTTGCTAAAATTTCGTTCATAAAAATTAAAATTTTTAAAAAAATCCAAAAAAATCGAAGATTGTTTCAATTGAATTTGCTAAAATTTCGTTCATAAAAATTAAAATTTTTAAAAAATCCAAAAAAATCGAAGATAGTTTCAATTGAATTTGCTAAAATTTCGTTCATAAAAATTAAAATTTGTAAAAAAATCCACAAAAATTAAAGATAGTTTAATTGAATTTGCTAAAATTTCGATCATAAAAATTAAAATTTGTAAATAATCTAAAAAAATCGAAGATAGTTCCGATTAAATTTGCTAAAATTTCGTTCATAAAAATTAAAATTTGTAAAAAATTTCAAAAAAATCGAAGATAGTTTCAATTAAATTTGCTAAGATTTCGTTCATAAAAATTAAAATATTTAAAAAAATCCAAAAAAAATCGAAGATAGTTTCAATTGAATTTGCTAAAATTTCGTTCATAAAAATTAAAATTTGTAAAAAAATTCAAAAAAATCGAAGATAGTTTCAATTAAATTTGCTAAAATTTCGTTCATAAAAATTAAAATATTTAAAAAAATCCAAAAAAATCGAAGATAGTTTTAATTGAATTTGCTAAAATTTCGTTCATAAAAATTAAAATTTGTAAAAAAATCCAAAAAAATCGAAGATAGTTTCAATTAAATTTGCTAAAATTTCGTTCATAAAAATTAAAATTTTTAAAAAAATCCAAAAAAATCGAAGATTGTTTCAATTGAATTTGCTAAAATTTCGTTCATAAAAATTAAAATTTTTAAAAAATCCAAAAAAATCGAAGATAGTTTCAATTGAATTTGCTAAAATTTCGTTCATAAAAATTAAAATTTGTAAAAAAATCCACAAAAATTAAAGATAGTTTAAATTGAATTTGCTAAAATTTCGATCATAAAAATTAAAATTTGTAAATAATCTAAAAAAATCGAAGATAGTTCCGATTAAATTTGCTAAAATTTCGTTCATAAAAATTAAAATTTGTAAAAAATTTCAAAAAAATCGAAGATAGTTTCAATTAAATTTGCTAAGATTTCGTTCATAAAAATTAAAATATTTAAAAAAATCCAAAAAAAATCGAAGATAGTTTCAATTGAATTTGCTAAAATTTCGTTCATAAAAATTAAAATTTGTAAAAAAATCCAAAAAAATCGAAGATAGTTTCAATTAAATTTGCTAAAATTTCGTTCATAAAAATTAAAATTTGTAAAAAAATCCAAAAAAATCGAGGATAGTTTCAATCAAATTTGCTAAAATTTCGTGCATAAAAAATAAAATTTGAAAAAAAATCCAAAAAATCGAAGATAGTTTCAATTGAATTTGCTAAAATTTCGTTCATAAAAATTAAAATTTTAAAAAAAATCCACAAAAATTGAAGATAGTTTCAATTGAATTTGCTAAAATTTCGATCATAAAAATTAAAATTTGTAAAAACTCTAAAAAAATCGAAGATAGTTCCGATTAAATTTGCTAAAATTTCGTTCATAAAAATTAAAATTTGTAAAAAAATCCAAAAAAATCGAAGATAGTTTCAATTAAATTTGCTAAAATTTCGTGCATAAAAAATAAAATTTGAAAAAAAATCCAAAAAAATCGAAGATTGTTTCAATTGAATTTGCTAAAATTTCGTTCATAAAAATTAAAATATTTTAAAAAATCCAAAAAAATCGAAGATAGTTTTAATTGAATTTGCTAAAATTTCGTTCATAAAAATTAAAATTTGTAAAAAAATCCACAAAAATTAAAGATAGTTTAAATTGAATTTGCTAAAATTTCGATCATAAAAATTAAAATTTGTAAATAATCTAAAAAAATCGAAGATAGTTCCGATTAAATTTGCTAAAATTTCGTTCATAAAAATTAAAATTTGTAAAAAATTTCAAAAAAATCGAAGATAGTTTCAATTAAATTTGCTAAGATTTCGTTCATAAAAATTAAAATTTTTAAAAAATCCAAAAAAATCGAAGATAGTTTCAATTAAATTTGCTAAAATTTCGTTCATAAAAATTAAAATTTGTAAAAAATCAAAAAAAATCGAAGATAGTTTCAATTGAATTTGCTAAAATTTCGTTCATAAAAATTAAAATTTGTAAAAAAATCCACAAAAATTAAAGATAGTTTAAATTGAATTTGCTAAAATTTCGATCATAAAAATTAAAATTTGTAAATAATCTAAAAAAATCGAAGATAGTTCCGATTAAATTTGCTAAAATTTCGTTCATAAAAATTAAAATTTGTAAAAAATTTCAAAAAAATCGAAGATAGTTTCAATTAAATTTGCTAAGATTTCGTTCATAAAAATTAAAATATTTAAAAAAATCCAAAAAAAATCGAAGATAGTTTCAATTGAATTTGCTAAAATTTCGTTCATAAAAATTAAAATTTGTAAAAAAATTCAAAAAAATCGAAGATAGTTTCAATTAAATTTGCTAAAATTTCGTTCATAAAAATTAAAATATTTAAAAAAATCCAAAAAAATCGAAGATAGTTTTAATTGAATTTGCTAAAATTTCGTTCATAAAAATTAAAATTTGTAAAAAAATCCACAAAAATTAAAGATAGTTTCAATTGAATTTGCTAAAATTTCGATCATAAAAATTAAAATTTGTAAAAAATCTAAAAAAATCGAAGATAGTTCCGATTAAATTTGCTAAAATTTTGTTCATAAAAATTAAAATTTGTAAAAAATTTCAAAAAAATCGAAGATAGTTTCAATTAAATTTGCTAAAATTTCGTTCATAAAAATTAAAATTTTTAAAAAATCCAAAAAAATCGAAGATAGTTTCAATTAAATTTGCTAAAATTTCGTTCATAAAAATTAAAATTTGTAAAAAATCAAAAAAAATCGAAGATAGTTTCAATTGAATTTGCTAAAATTTCGTTCATAAAAATTAAAATTTGTAAAAAAATCCACAAAAATTAAAGATAGTTTAAATTGAATTTGCTAAAATTTCGATCATAAAAATTAAAATTTGTAAATAATCTAAAAAAATCGAAGATAGTTCCGATTAAATTTGCTAAAATTTCGTTCATAAAAATTAAAATTTGTAAAAAATTTCAAAAAAATCGAAGATAGTTTCAATTAAATTTGCTAAGATTTCGTTCATAAAAATTAAAATATTTAAAAAAATCCAAAAAAAATCGAAGATAGTTTCAATTGAATTTGCTAAAATTTCGTTCATAAAAATTAAAATTTGTAAAAAATCAAAAAAAATCGAAGATAGTTTCAATTGAATTTGCTAAAATTTCGTTCATAAAAATTAAAATTTGTAAAAAAATCCACAAAAATTAAAGATAGTTTAAATTGAATTTGCTAAAATTTCGATCATAAAAATTAAAATTTGTAAATAATCTAAAAAAATCGAAGATAGTTCCGATTAAATTTGCTAAAATTTCGTTCATAAAAATTAAAATTTGTAAAAAATTTCAAAAAAATCGAAGATAGTTTCAATTAAATTTGCTAAGATTTCGTTCATAAAAATTAAAATATTTTAAAAAATCCAAAAAAAATCGAAGATAGTTTCAATTGAATTTGCTAAAATTTCGTTCATAAAAATTAAAATTTGTAAAAAAATTCAAAAAAATCGAAGATAGTTTCAATTAAATTTGCTAAAATTTCGTTCATAAAAATTAAAATATTTAAAAAAATCCAAAAAAATCGAAGATAGTTTTAATTGAATTTGCTAAAATTTCGTTCATAAAAATTAAAATTTGTAAAAAAATCCACAAAAATTAAAGATAGTTTCAATTGAATTTGCTAAAATTTCGATCATAAAAATTAAAATTTGTAAAAAATCTAAAAAAATCGAAGATAGTTCCGATTAAATTTGCTAAAATTTTGTTCATAAAAATTAAAATTTGTAAAAAATTTCAAAAAAATCGAAGATAGTTTCAATTAAATTTGCTAAAATTTCGTTCATAAAAATTAAAATTTTTAAAAAATCCAAAAAAATCGAAGATAGTTTCAATTAAATTTGCTAAAATTTCGTTCATAAAAATTAAAATTTGTAAAAAATCAAAAAAAATCGAAGATAGTTTCAATTGAATTTGCTAAAATTTCGTTCATAAAAATTAAAATTTGTAAAAAAATCCACAAAAATTAAAGATAGTTTAAATTGAATTTGCTAAAATTTCGATCATAAAAATTAAAATTTGTAAATAATCTAAAAAAATCGAAGATAGTTCCGATTAAATTTGCTAAAATTTCGTTCATAAAAATTAAAATTTGTAAAAAATTTCAAAAAAATCGAAGATAGTTTCAATTAAATTTGCTAAGATTTCGTTCATAAAAATTAAAATTTGTAAAAAAATCCAAAAAAATCGAAGATAGTTTCAATTAAATTTGCTAAAATTTCGTTCATAAAAATTAAAATTTTTAAAAAAATCCAAAAAAATCGAAGATTGTTTCAATTGAATTTGCTAAAATTTCGTTCATAAAAATTAAAATTTTTAAAAAATCCAAAAAAATCGAAGATAGTTTCAATTGAATTTGCTAAAATTTCGTTCATAAAAATTAAAATTTGTAAAAAAATCCACAAAAATTAAAGATAGTTTAATTGAATTTGCTAAAATTTCGATCATAAAAATTAAAATTTGTAAATAATCTAAAAAAATCGAAGATAGTTCCGATTAAATTTGCTAAAATTTCGTTCATAAAAATTAAAATTTGTAAAAAATTTCAAAAAAATCGAAGATAGTTTCAATTAAATTTGCTAAGATTTCGTTCATAAAAATTAAAATATTTAAAAAAATCCAAAAAAAATCGAAGATAGTTTCAATTGAATTTGCTAAAATTTCGTTCATAAAAATTAAAATTTGTAAAAAAATTCAAAAAAATCGAAGATAGTTTCAATTAAATTTGCTAAAATTTCGTTCATAAAAATTAAAATATTTAAAAAAATCCAAAAAAATCGAAGATAGTTTTAATTGAATTTGCTAAAATTTCGTTCATAAAAATTAAAATTTGTAAAAAAATCCAAAAAAATCGAAGATAGTTTCAATTAAATTTGCTAAAATTTCGTTCATAAAAATTAAAATTTTTAAAAAAATCCAAAAAAATCGAAGATTGTTTCAATTGAATTTGCTAAAATTTCGTTCATAAAAATTAAAATTTTTAAAAAATCCAAAAAAATCGAAGATAGTTTCAATTGAATTTGCTAAAATTTCGTTCATAAAAATTAAAATTTGTAAAAAAATCCACAAAAATTAAAGATAGTTTAAATTGAATTTGCTAAAATTTCGATCATAAAAATTAAAATTTGTAAATAATCTAAAAAAATCGAAGATAGTTCCGATTAAATTTGCTAAAATTTCGTTCATAAAAATTAAAATTTGTAAAAAATTTCAAAAAAATCGAAGATAGTTTCAATTAAATTTGCTAAGATTTCGTTCATAAAAATTAAAATATTTAAAAAAATCCAAAAAAAATCGAAGATAGTTTCAATTGAATTTGCTAAAATTTCGTTCATAAAAATTAAAATTTGTAAAAAAATCCAAAAAAATCGAAGATAGTTTCAATTAAATTTGCTAAAATTTCGTTCATAAAAATTAAAATTTGTAAAAAAATCCAAAAAAATCGAGGATAGTTTCAATCAAATTTGCTAAAATTTCGTGCATAAAAAATAAAATTTGAAAAAAAATCCAAAAAATCGAAGATAGTTTCAATTGAATTTGCTAAAATTTCGTTCATAAAAATTAAAATTTTAAAAAAAATCCACAAAAATTGAAGATAGTTTCAATTGAATTTGCTAAAATTTCGGTCATAAAAATTAAAATTTGTAAAAACTCTAAAAAAATCGAAGATAGTTCCGATTAAATTTGCTAAAATTTCGTTCATAAAAATTAAAATTTGTAAAAAAATCCAAAAAAATCGAAGATAGTTTCAATTAAATTTGCTAAAATTTCGTGCAAAAAAAATAAAATTTGAAAAAAAATCCAAAAAAATCGAAGATAGTTTCAATTGAATTTGCTAAAATTTCGTTCATAAAAATTAAAATATTTAAAAAAATCCAAAAAAATCGAAGATAGTTTTAATTGAATTTGCTAAAATTTCGTTCATAAAAATTAAAATTTGTAAAAAAATCCACAAAAATTAAAGATAGTTTAAATTGAATTTGCTAAAATTTCGATCATAAAAATTAAAATTTGTAAATAATCTAAAAAAATCGAGGATAGTTTCAATCAAATTTGCTAAAATTTCGTGCATAAAAAATAAAATTTGAAAAAAAATCCAAAAAATCGAAGATAGTTTCAATTGAATTTGCTAAAATTTCGTTCTTAAAATTAAAATTTTTAAAAAAATCCAAAAAAATCGAAGATTGTTTCAATTGAATTTGCTAAAATTTCGTTCATAAAAATTAAAATTTTTAAAAAATCCAAAAAAATCGAAGATAGTTTCAATTGAATTTGCTAAAATTTCGTTCATAAAAATTAAAATTTGTAAAAAAATCCACAAAAATTAAAGATAGTTTAAATTGAATTTGCTAAAATTTCGATCATAAAAATTAAAATTTGTAAATAATCTATAAAAATCGAAGATAGTTCCGATTAAATTTGCTAAAATTTCGTTCATAAAAATTAAAATTTGTAAAAAATTTCAAAAAAATCGAAGATAGTTTCAATTAAATTTGCTAAGATTTCGTTCATAAAAATTAAAATATTTAAAAAAATCCAAAAAAAATCGAAGATAGTTTCAATTGAATTTGCTAAAATTTCGTTCATAAAAATTAAAATTTGTAAAAAAATTCAAAAAAATCGAAGATAGTTTCAATTAAATTTGCTAAAATTTCGTTCATAAAAATTAAAATATTTAAAAAAATCCAAAAAAATCGAAGATAGTTTTAATTGAATTTGCTAAAATTTCGTTCATAAAAATTAAAATTTGTAAAAAAATCCAAAAAAATCGAAGATAGTTTCAATTAAATTTGCTAAAATTTCGTTCATAAAAATTAAAATTTTTAAAAACATCCAAAAAAATCGAAGATTGTTTCAATTGAATTTGCTAAAATTTTGTTCATAAAAATTAAAATTTTTAAAAAATCCAAAAAAATCGAAGATAGTTTCAATTGAATTTGCTAAAATTTCGTTCATAAAAATTAAAATTTGTAAAAAAATCCACAAAAATTAAAGATAGTTTAAATTGAATTTGCTAAAATTTCGATCATAAAAATTAAAATTTGTAAATAATCTAAAAAAATCGAAGATAGTTCCGATTAAATTTGCTAAAATTTCGTTCATAAAAATTAAAATTTGTAAAAAATTTCAAAAAAATCGAAGATAGTTTCAATTAAATTTGCTAAGATTTCGTTCATAAAAATTAAAATATTTAAAAAAATCCAAAAAAAATCGAAGATAGTTTCAATTGAATTTGCTAAAATTTCGTTCATAAAAATTAAAATTTGTAAAAAAATCCAAAAAAATCGAAGATAGTTTCAATTAAATTTGCTAAAATTTCGTACATAAAAATTAAAATTTTTTAAAAAATATACAAAAATCGAAGATAGTTTCAATTGAATTTGCTAAAATTTCGATCATAAAAATTAAAATTTTTAAAAAATCCAAAAAAATCGAAGATAGTTTCAATTGAATTTGCTAAAATTTCGTTCATAAAAATTAAAATTTTAAAAAAAATCCACAAAAATTGAAGATAGTTTCAATTGAATTTGCTAAAATTTCGATCATAAAAATTAAAATTTGTAAAAACTCTAAAAAAATCGAAGATAGTTCCGATTAAATTTGCTAAAATTTCGTTCATAAAAATTAAAATTTGTAAAAAAATCCAAAAAAATCGAAGATAGTTTCAATTAAATTTGCTAAAATTTCGTGCATAAAAAATAAAATTTGAAAAAAAATCCAAAAAAATCGAAGATAGTTTCAATTGAATTTGCTAAAATTTCGTTCATAAAAATTAAAATATTTAAAAAAATCCAAAAAAATCGAAGATAGTTTTAATTGAATTTGCTAAAATTTCGTTCATAAAAATTAAAATTTGTAAAAAAATCCACAAAAATTAAAGATAGTTTAAATTGAATTTGCTAAAATTTCGATCATAAAAATTAAAATTTGTAAATAATCTAAAAAAATCGAAGATAGTTCCGATTAAATTTGCTAAAATTTCGTTCATAAAAATTAAAATTTGTAAAAAATTTCAAAAAAATCGAAGATAGTTTCAATTAAATTTGCTAAGATTTCGTTCATAAAAATTAAAATATTTAAAAAAATCCAAAAAAAATCGAAGATAGTTTCAATTGAATTTGCTAAAATTTCGTTCATAAAAATTAAAATTTGTAAAAAAATTCAAAAAAATCGAAGATAGTTTCAATTAAATTTGCTAAAATTTCGTTCATAAAAATTAAAATATGTAAAAAATCCAAAAAAATCGAAGATAGTTTCAATTAAATTTGCTAAAATTTCGTTCATAAAAATTAAAATTTTTTAAAAAATATACAAAAATCGAAGATAGTTTCAATTGAATTTGCTAAATTTTCGATCATAAAAATTAAAATTTGTAAAAAATCCAAAAAAATCGAAGATAGTTCCGATTAAATTTGCTAAAATTTCGTTCATAAAAATTAAAATTTGTAAAAAAATCAAAAAAAATCGAAGATAGTTTCAATTAAATTTGCTAAAATATCGTTCATAAAAATTAAAATTTTTGAAAAAATCCAAAAAAATCGAAGATAGTTTCAATTGAATTTGCTAAAATTTCGTTCATAAAAATTAAAATTTGTAAAAAAGTCCAAAAAAATCGAAGATAGTTTCAATTGAATTTGCTAAAATTTCGTTCATAAAAATTAAAATTTGTAAAAAAATCCAAAAAAATCGAAGATAGTTTCAATTAAATTTGCTAAAATTTCGTTCATAAAAATTAAAATTTGTAAAAAATCCAAAAAAATCGAGGATAGTTTCAATTAAATTTGCTAAAATTTCGTGCATAAAAAATAAAATTTGAAAAAAAATCCAAAAAATCGAAGATAGTTTCAATTGAATTTGCTAAAATTTCGTTCTTAAAATTAAAATTTTTAAAAAAATCCAAAAAATCGAAGATTGTTTCAATTGAATTTGCTAAAATTTCGTTCATAAAAATTAAAATTTTTAAAAAATCCTAAAAAATCGAAGATAGTTTCAATTGAATTTGCTAAAATTTCGTTCATAAAAATTAAAATTTGTAAAAAAATCCACAAAAATTAAAGATAGTTTATATTGAATTTGCTAAAATTTCGATCATAAAAATTAAAATTTGTAAAAACTCTAAAAAAATCGAAGATAGTTCCGATTAAATTTGCTAAAATTTCGTTCATAAAAATTAAAATTTGTAAAAAAATCCAAAAAAATCGAAGATAGTTTCAATTAAATTTGCTAAAATTTCGTGCATAAAAAATAAAATTTGAAAAAAAATCCAAAAAAATCGAAGATAGTTTCAATTGAATTTGCTAAAATTTCGTTCATAAAAATTAAAATATTTAAAAAAATCCAAAAAAATCGAAGATAGTTTTAATTGAATTTGCTAAAATTTCGTTCATAAAAATTAAAATTTGTAAAAAAATCCACAAAAATTAAAGATAGTTTAAATTGAATTTGCTAAAATTTCGATCATAAAAATTAAAATTTGTAAATAATCTAAAAAAATCGAGGATAGTTTCAATCAAATTTGCTAAAATTTCGTGCATAAAAAATAAAATTTGAAAAAAAATCCAAAAAATCGAAGATAGTTTCAATTGAATTTGCTAAAATTTCGTTCTTAAAATTAAAATTTTTAAAAAAATCCAAAAAAATCGAAGATTGTTTCAATTGAATTTGCTAAAATTTCGTTCATAAAAATTAAAATTTTTAAAAAATCCAAAAAAATCGAAGATAGTTTCAATTGAATTTGCTAAAATTTCGTTCATAAAAATTAAAATTTGTAAAAAAATCCACAAAAATTAAAGATAGTTTAAATTGAATTTGCTAAAATTTCGATCATAAAAATTAAAATTTGTAAATAATCTATAAAAATCGAAGATAGTTCCGATTAAATTTGCTAAAATTTCGTTCATAAAAATTAAAATTTGTAAAAAATTTCAAAAAAATCGAAGATAGTTTCAATTAAATTTGCTAAGATTTCGTTCATAAAAATTAAAATATTTAAAAAAATCCAAAAAAAATCGAAGATAGTTTCAATTGAATTTGCTAAAATTTCGTTCATAAAAATTAAAATTTGTAAAAAAATTCAAAAAAATCGAAGATAGTTTCAATTAAATTTGCTAAAATTTCGTTCATAAAAATTAAAATATTTAAAAAAATCCAAAAAAATCGAAGATAGTTTTAATTGAATTTGCTAAAATTTCGTTCATAAAAATTAAAATTTGTAAAAAAATCCAAAAAAATCGAAGATAGTTTCAATTAAATTTGCTAAAATTTCGTTCATAAAAATTTAAATTTTTAAAAAAATCCAAAAAAATCGAAGATTGTTTCAATTGAATTTGCTAAAATTTCGTTCATAAAAATTAAAATTTTTAAAAAATCCAAAAAAATCGAAGATAGTTTCAATTGAATTTGCTAAAATTTCGTTCATAAAAATTAAAATTTGTAAAAAAATCCACAAAAATTAAAGATAGTTTAAATTGAATTTGCTAAAATTTCGATCATAAAAATTAAAATTTGTAAATAATCTAAAAAAATCGAAGATAGTTCCGATTAAATTTGCTAAAATTTCGTTCATAAAAATTAAAATTTGTAAAAAATTTCAAAAAAATCGAAGATAGTTTCAATTAAATTTGCTAAGATTTCGTTCATAAAAATTAAAATATTTAAAAAAATCCAAAAAAAATCGAAGATAGTTTCAATTGAATTTGCTAAAATTTCGTTCATAAAAATTAAAATTTGTAAAAAAATCCAAAAAAATCGAAGATAGTTTCAATTAAATTTGCTAAAATTTCGTACATAAAAATTAAAATTTTTTAAAAAATATACAAAAATCGAAGATAGTTTCAATTGAATTTGCTAAAATTTCGATCATAAAAATTAAAATTTTTAAAAAATCCAAAAAAATCGAAGATAGTTTCAATTGAATTTGCTAAAATTTCGTTCATAAAAATTAAAATTTTAAAAAAATCCACAAAAATTGAAGATAGTTTCAATTGAATTTGCTAAAATTTCGATCATAAAAATTAAAATTTGTAAAAACTCTAAAAAAATCGAAGATAGTTCCGATTAAATTTGCTAAAATTTCGTTCATAAAAATTAAAATTTGTAAAAAAATCCAAAAAAATCGAAGATAGTTTCAATTAAATTTGCTAAAATTTCGTGCATAAAAAATAAAATTTGAAAAAAAATCCAAAAAAATCGAAGATAGTTTCAATTGAATTTGCTAAAATTTCGTTCATAAAAATTAAAATATTTAAAAAAATCCAAAAAAATCGAAGATAGTTTTAATTGAATTTGCTAAAATTTCGTTCATAAAAATTAAAATTTGTAAAAAAATCCACAAAAATTAAAGATAGTTTAAATTGAATTTGCTAAAATTTCGATCATAAAAATTAAAATTTGTAAATAATCTAAAAAAATCGAAGATAGTTCCGATTAAATTTGCTAAAATTTCGTTCATAAAAATTAAAATTTGTAAAAAATTTCAAAAAAATCGAAGATAGTTTCAATTAAATTTGCTAAGATTTCGGTCATAAAAATTAAAATATTTAAAAAAATCCAAAAAAAATCGAAGATAGTTTCAATTGAATTTGCTAAAATTTCGTTCATAAAAATTAAAATTTGTAAAAAAATTCAAAAAAATCGAAGATAGTTTCAATTAAATTTGCTAAAATTTCGTTCATAAAAATTAAAATATGTAAAAAATCCAAAAAAATCGAAGATAGTTTCAATTAAATTTGCTAAAATTTCGTTCATAAAAATTAAAATTTTTTAAAAAATATACAAAAATCGAAGATAGTTTCAATTGAATTTGCTAAATTTTCGATCATAAAAATTAAAATTTGTAAAAAATCCAAAAAAATCGAAGATAGTTCCGATTAAATTTGCTAAAATTTCGTTCATAAAAATTAAAATTTGTAAAAAAATCAAAAAAAATCGAAGATAGTTTCAATTAAATTTGCTAAAATATCGTTCATAAAAATTAAAATTTTTGAAAAAATCCAAAAAAATCGAAGATAGTTTCAATTGAATTTGCTAAAATTTCGTTCATAAAAATTAAAATTTGTAAAAAAGTCCAAAAAAATCGAAGATAGTTTCAATTGAATTTGCTAAAATTTCGTTCATAAAAATTAAAATTTGTAAAAAAATCCAAAAAAATCGAAGATAGTTTCAATTAAATTTGCTAAAATTTCGTTCATAAAAATTAAAATTTGTAAAAAATCCAAAAAAATCGAGGATAGTTTCAATTAAATTTGCTAAAATTTCGTGCATAAAAAATAAAATTTGAAAAAAAATCGAAGATAGTTTCAATTGAATTTGCTGCTAAAATTTCGTTCTTAAAATTAAAATTTTTAAAAAAATCCAAAAAAATCGAAGATTGTTTCAATTGAATTTGCTAAATTTCGTTCATAAAAATTAAAATTTTTAAAAAATCTAAAAATCGAAGATAGTTTCAATTGAATTTGCTAAAATTTCGTTCATAAAAATTAAAATTTGTAAAAAAATCCACAAAAATTAAAGATAGTTTATATTGAATTTGCTAAAATTTCGATCATAAAAATTAAAATTTGTAAATAATGTAAAAAAATCGAAGATAGTTCCGATTAAATTTGCTAAAATTTCGTTCATAAAAATTAAAATTTGTAAAAAATTTCAAAAAAATCGAAGATAGTTTCAATTAAATTTGCTAAGATTTCGTTCATAAAAATTAAAATATTTAAAAAAATCCAAAAAAAATCGAAGATAGTTTCAATTGAATTTGCTAAAATTTCGTTCATAAAAATTAAAATTTGTAAAAAAATTCAAAAAAATCTAAGATAGTTTCAATTAAATTTGCTAAAATTTCGTTCATAAAAATTAAAATATTTAAAAAAATCCAAAAAAATCGAAGATAGTTTTAATTGAATTTGCTAAAATTTCGTTCATAAAAATTAAAATTTGTAAAAAAATCCAAAAAAATCGAAGATAGTTTCAATTAAATTTGCTAAAATTTCGTTCATAAAAATTAAAATTTGTAAAAAATCAAAAAAAATCGAAGATAGTTTCAATTAAATTTGCTAAAATTTCGTTCATAAAAATTAAAATTTGTAAAAAAATCCAAAAAAATCGAAGATAGTTTCAATTAAATTTGCTAAAATTTCGTTCATAAAAATTAAAATTTGTAAAAAAATCCAAAAAAATCGAGGATAGTTTCAATTAAATTTGCTAAAATTTCGTTCTTAAAATTAAAATTTTTAAAAAAATCCAAAAAAATCGAAGATTGTTTAAATTGAATTTGCTAAAATTTCGATCATAAAAATTAAAATTTGTAAATAATCTAAAAAAATCGAAGATAGTTCCGATTAAATTTGCTAAAATTTCGTTCATAAAAATTAAAATTTGTAAAAAATTTCAAAAAAATCGAAGATAGTTTCAATTAAATTTGCTAAGATTTCGTTCATAAAAATTAAAATATTTAAAAAAATCCAAAAAAAATCGAAGATAGTTTCAATTGAATTTGCTAAAATTTCGTTCATAAAAATTAAAATTTGTAAAAAAATTCAAAAAAATCGAAGATAGTTTCAATTAAATTTGCTAAAATTTCGTTCATAAAAATTAAAATATTTAAAAAAATCCAAAAAAATCGAAGATAGTTTTAATTGAATTTGCTAAAATTTCGTTCATAAAAATTAAAATTTGTAAAAAAATCCAAAAAAATCGAAGATAGTTTCAATTAAATTTGCTAAAATTTCGTTCATAAAAATTAAAATATGTAAAAAATCCAAAAAAATCGAAGATAGTTTAAATTAAATTTGCTAAAATTTCGTTCATAAAAATTAAAATTTGTAAAAAAATCCAAAAAAATCGAGGATAGTTTCAATTAAATTTGCTAAAATTTCGTGCATAAAAAATAAAATTTGAAAAAAAATCCAAAAAAATCGAAGATAGTTTCAATTGAATTTGCTAAAATTTCGTTCATAAAAATTAAAATTTGTAAAAAATTTCAAAAAAATCGAAGATAGTTTCAATTAAATTTGCTAAAATTTCGTTCATAAAAATTAAAATATTTAAAAAAATCCAAAAAAATCGAAGATAGTTTCAATTGAATTTGCTAAAATTTCGTTCATAAAAATTAAAATTTTTAAAAAATCCAAAAAAATCGAAGATAGTTTCAATTGAATTTGCTAAAATTTCGTTCATAAAAATTAAAATTTTTAAAAAAATCCACAAAAATTGAAGATAGTTTCAATTGAATTTGCTAAAATTTCGATCATAAAAATTAAAATTTGTAAAAAATCCAAAAAAATCGAAGATAGTTCCGATTAAATTTGCTAAAATTTCGTTCATAAAAATTAAAATTTGTAAATAATCTAAAAAAATCGAAGATAGTTCCGATTAAATTTGCTAAAATTTCGTTCATAAAAATTAAAATTTGTAAAAAATTTCAAAAAAATCGAAGATAGTTTCAATTAAATTTGCTAAAATTTCGTTCATAAAATTTAAAATATGTAAAAAATCCAAAAAAATCGAAGATAGTTTAAATTAAATTTGCTAAAATTTCGTTCATAAAAATTAAAATTTTTTAAAAAATATACAAAAATCGAAGATAGTTTCAATTGAATTTGCTAAAATTTCGATCATAAAAATTAAAATTTGTAAAAAATCCAAAAAAATCAAAGATAGTTCCGATTAAATTTGCTAAAATTTCGTTCATAAAAATTAAAATTTTTGAAAAAATCCAAAAAAATCGAAGATAGTTTCAATTGAATTTGCTAAAATTTCGTTCATAAAAATTAAAATTTGTAAAAAAATCAAAAAAAATCGAAGATTGTTTCAATTGAATTTGCTAAAATTTCGTTCATAAAAATTAAAATTTTTAAAAAATCCAAAAAAATCCAAAATAGTTTCAATTGAATTTGCTAAAATTTCGTTCATAAAAATTAAAATTTGTAAAAAATCCACAAAAATTGAAGATAGTTTCAATTGAATTTGCTAAAATTTCGATCATAAAAATTAAAATTTGTAAAAAATTTAAAAAAATCGAAGATAGTTCCGATTAAATTTGCTAAAATTTCGTTCATAAAAATTAAAATTTGTAAAAAATTTCAAAAAAATCGAAGATAGTTTCAATTAAATTTGCTAAGATTTCGTTCATAAAAATTAAAATATTTAAAAAAATCCAAAAAAATCGAAGATAGTTTTAATTGAATTTGCTAAAATTTCGTTCATAAAAATTAAAATTTGTAAAAAAATCCACAAAAATTAAAGATAGTTTAAATTGAATTTGCTAAAATTTCGATCATAAAAATTAAAATTTGTAAATAATCTAAAAAAATCGAAGATAGTTCCGATTAAATTTGCTAAAATTTCGTTCATAAAAATTAAAATTTGTAAAAAATTTCAAAAAAATCGAAGATAGTTTCAATTAAATTTGCTAAGATTTCGGTCATAAAAATTAAAATATTTAAAAAAATCCAAAAAAAATCGAAGATAGTTTCAATTGAATTTGCTAAAATTTCGTTCATAAAAATTAAAATTTGTAAAAAAATTCAAAAAAATCGAAGATAGTTTCAATTAAATTTGCTAAAATTTCGTTCATAAAAATTAAAATATGTAAAAAATCCAAAAAAATCGAAGATAGTTTCAATTAAATTTGCTAAAATTTCGTTCATAAAAATTAAAATTTTTTAAAAAATATACAAAAATCGAAGATAGTTTCAATTGAATTTGCTAAATTTTCGATCATAAAAATTAAAATTTGTAAAAAATCCAAAAAAATCGAAGATAGTTCCGATTAAATTTGCTAAAATTTCGTTCATAAAAATTAAAATTTGTAAAAAAATAAAAAAAAATCGAAGATAGTTTCAATTAAATTTGCTAAAATATCGTTCATAAAAATTAAAATTTTTGAAAAAATCCAAAAAAATCGAAGATAGTTTCAATTGAATTTGCTAAAATTTCGTTCATAAAAATTAAAATTTGTAAAAAAGTCCAAAAAAATCGAAGATAGTTTCAATTGAATTTGCTAAAATTTCGTTCATAAAAATTAAAATTTGTAAAAAAATCCAAAAAAATCGAAGATAGTTTCAATTAAATTTGCTAAAATTTCGTTCATAAAAATTAAAATTTGTAAAAAATCCAAAAAAATCGAGGATAGTTTCAATTAAATTTGCTAAAATTTCGTGCATAAAAAATAAAATTTGAAAAAAAATCGAAGATAGTTTCAATTGAATTTGCTAAAATTTCGTTCTTAAAATTAAAATTTTTAAAAAAATCCAAAAAAATCGAAGATTGTTTCAATTGAATTTGCTAAAATTTCGTTCATAAAAATTAAAATTTTTAAAAAATCCTAAAAAATCGAAGATAGTTTCAATTGAATTTGCTAAAATTTCGTTCATAAAAATTAAAATTTGTAAAAAAATCCACAAAAATTAAAGATAGTTTATATTGAATTTGCTAAAATTTCGATCATAAAAATTAAAATTTGTAAATAATGTAAAAAAATCGAAGATAGTTCCGATTAAATTTGCTAAAATTTCGTTCATAAAAATTAAAATTTGTAAAAAATTTCAAAAAAATCGAAGATAGTTTCAATTAAATTTGCTAAGATTTCGTTCATAAAAATTAAAATATTTAAAAAAATCCAAAAAAAATCGAAGATAGTTTCAATTGAATTTGCTAAAATTTCGTTCATAAAAATTAAAATTTGTAAAAAAATTCAAAAAAATCGAAGATAGTTTCAATTAAATTTGCTAAAATTTCGTTCATAAAAATTAAAATATTTAAAAAAATCCAAAAAAATCGAAGATAGTTTTAATTGAATTTGCTAAAATTTCGTTCATAAAAATTAAAATTTGTAAAAAAATCCAAAAAAATCGAAGATAGTTTCAATTAAATTTGCTAAAATTTCGTTCATAAAAATTAAAATTTGTAAAAAATCAAAAAAAATCGAAGATAGTTTCAATTAAATTTGCTAAAATTTCGTTCATAAAAATTAAAATTTGTAAAAAAATCCAAAAAAATCGAAGATAGTTTCAATTAAATTTGCTAAAATTTCGTTCATAAAAATTAAAATTTGTAAAAAAATCCAAAAAAATCGAGGATAGTTTCAATTAAATTTGCTAAAATTTCGTTCTTAAAATTAAAATTTTTAAAAAAATCCAAAAAAATCGAAGATTGTTTAAATTGAATTTGCTAAAATTTCGATCATAAAAATTAAAATTTGTAAATAATCTAAAAAAATCGAAGATAGTTCCGATTAAATTTGCTAAAATTTCGTTCATAAAAATTAAAATTTGTAAAAAATTTCAAAAAAATCGAAGATAGTTTCAATTAAATTTGCTAAGATTTCGTTCATAAAAAT
This sequence comes from Andrena marginata, assembly GCA_963932335.1. Classification (NCBI taxonomy): domain Eukaryota; kingdom Metazoa; phylum Arthropoda; class Insecta; order Hymenoptera; family Andrenidae; genus Andrena; species Andrena marginata. The sequence goes on along the minus strand of CAWVQI010000269.1, from coordinate 29,980 downwards.
TAAAATATTTAAAAAAATCCAAAAAAAATCGAAGATAGTTTCAATTGAATTTGCTAAAATTTCGTTCATAAAAATTAAAATTTGTAAAAAAATTCAAAAAAATCGAAGATAGTTTCAATTAAATTTGCTAAAATTTCGTTCATAAAAATTAAAATATTTAAAAAAATCCAAAAAAATCGAAGATAGTTTTAATTGAATTTGCTAAAATTTCGTTCATAAAAATTAAAATTTGTAAAAAAATCCAAAAAAATCGAAGATAGTTTCAATTAAATTTGCTAAAATTTCGTTCATAAAAATTAAAATATGTAAAAAATCCAAAAAAATCGAAGATAGTTTAAATTAAATTTGCTAAAATTTCGTTCATAAAAATTAAAATTTGTAAAAAAATCCAAAAAAATCGAGGATAGTTTCAATTAAATTTGCTAAAATTTCGTGCATAAAAAATAAAATTTGAAAAAAAATCCAAAAAAATCGAAGATAGTTTCAATTGAATTTGCTAAAATTTCGTTCATAAAAATTAAAATTTGTAAAAAATTTCAAAAAAATCGAAGATAGTTTCAATTAAATTTGCTAAAATTTCGTTCATAAAAATTAAAATATTTAAAAAAATCCAAAAAAATCGAAGATAGTTTCAATTGAATTTGCTAAAATTTCGTTCATAAAAATTAAAATTTTTAAAAAATCCAAAAAAATCGAAGATAGTTTCAATTGAATTTGCTAAAATTTCGTTCATAAAAATTAAAATTTTTAAAAAAATCCACAAAAATTGAAGATAGTTTCAATTGAATTTGCTAAAATTTCGATCATAAAAATTAAAATTTGTAAAAAATCCAAAAAAATCGAAGATAGTTCCGATTAAATTTGCTAAAATTTCGTTCATAAAAATTAAAATTTGTAAATAATCTAAAAAAATCGAAGATAGTTCCGATTAAATTTGCTAAAATTTCGTTCATAAAAATTAAAATTTGTAAAAAATTTCAAAAAAATCGAAGATAGTTTCAATTAAATTTGCTAAAATTTCGTTCATAAAATTTAAAATATGTAAAAAATCCAAAAAAATCGAAGATAGTTTAAATTAAATTTGCTAAAATTTCGTTCATAAAAATTAAAATTTTTTAAAAAATATACAAAAATCGAAGATAGTTTCAATTGAATTTGCTAAAATTTCGATCATAAAAATTAAAATTTGTAAAAAATCCAAAAAAATCAAAGATAGTTCCGATTAAATTTGCTAAAATTTCGTTCATAAAAATTAAAATTTTTGAAAAAATCCAAAAAAATCGAAGATAGTTTCAATTGAATTTGCTAAAATTTCGTTCATAAAAATTAAAATTTGTAAAAAAATCAAAAAAAATCGAAGATTGTTTCAATTGAATTTGCTAAAATTTCGTTCATAAAAATTAAAATTTTTAAAAAATCCAAAAAAATCCAAAATAGTTTCAATTGAATTTGCTAAAATTTCGTTCATAAAAATTAAAATTTGTAAAAAATCCACAAAAATTGAAGATAGTTTCAATTGAATTTGCTAAAATTTCGATCATAAAAATTAAAATTTGTAAAAAATTTAAAAAAATCGAAGATAGTTCCGATTAAATTTGCTAAAATTTCGTTCATAAAAATTAAAATTTGTAAAAAATTTCAAAAAAATCGAAGATAGTTTCAATTAAATTTGCTAAGATTTCGTTCATAAAAATTAAAATATTTAAAAAAATCCAAAAAAATCGAAGATAGTTTCAATTGAATTTGCTAAAATTTCGTTCATAAAAATTAAAATTTGTAAAAAAATCCAAAAAAATCGAAGATAGTTTCAATTAAATTTGCTAAAATTTCGTTCATAAAAATTAAAATTTTTGAAAAAATCCAAAAAAATCGAAGATAGTTTCAATTGAATTTGCTAAAATTTCGTTCATAAAAATTAAAATTTGTAAAAAAATCCAAAAAAATCGAAGATAGTTTCAATTAAATTTGCTAAAATTTCGTTCATAAAAATTAAAATTTTTGAAAAAATCCAAAAAAATCGAAGATAGTTTCAATTAAATTTGCTAAAATTTCGTTCATAATTATTAAAATTTTTTTAAAAATATACAAATATCGAAGATGGTTTCAATTGAATTTGCTAAATTTTCGATCATAAAAATTAAAATTTGTAAAAAATCCAAAAAAATCGAAGATAGTTCCGATTAAATTTGCTAAAATTTCGTTCATAAAAATTAAAATTTGTAAAAAAATCCAAAAAAATCGAAGATAGTTTCAATTAAATTTGCTAAAATTTCGTTCATAAAAATTAAAATTTGTAAAAAAATCCAAAAAAATCGAAGATAGTTTCAATTAAATTTGCTAAAATTTCGTTCATAAAAATTAAAATTTTTGAAAAAATCCAAAAAAATCGAAGATAGTTTCAATTGAATTTGCTAAAATTTCGTTCATAAAAATTAAAATTTGTAAAAAAATCGAAAATTGTTTCAATTGAATTTGCTAAAATTTCGTTCATAAAAATTAAAATTTTTAAAAAATCCAAAAAATCGAAGATAGTTTCAATTGAATTTGCTAAAATTTCGTTCATAAAAATTAAAATTTGTAAAAAAATCCACAAAAATTGAAGATAGTTTCAATTGAATTTGCTAAAATTTCGATCATAAAAATTAAAATTTGAAAAAAATCTAAAAAAATCGAAGATAGTTCCGATTAAATTTGCTAAAATTTTGTTCATAAAAATTAAAATTTGTAAAAAATTTGAAAAAAATCGAAGATAGTTTCAATTAAATTTGCTAAAATTTCGTTCATAAAAATTAAAATATTTAAAAAAATCCAAAAAAATCGAAGATAGTTTCAATTGAATTTGCTAAAATTTCGTTCATAAAAATTAAAATTTGTAAAAAAATTCAAAAAAATCGAAGATAGTTTCAATTAAATTTGCTAAAATTTCGTTCATAAAAATTAAAATATTTAAAAAAATCCAAAAAAATCGAAGATAGTTTTAATTGAATTTGCTAAAATTTCGTTCATAAAAATTAAAATTTGTAAAAAAATCCAAAAAATCGAAGATAGTTTCAATTAAATTTGCTAAAATTTCGTTCATAAAAATTAAAATATGTAAAAAATCCAAAAAAATCGAAGATAGTTTCAATTGAATTTGCTAAAATTTCGTTCATAAAAATTAAAATTTTTAAAAAATCCAAAAAAATCGAAGATAGTTTCAATTGAATTTGCTAAAATTTCGTTCATAAAAATTAAAATTTTTAAAAAAATCCACAAAAATTGAAGATAGTTTCAATTGAATTTGCTAAAATTTCGATCATAAAAATTAAAATTTGTAAAAACTCTAAAAAAATCGAAGATAGTTCCGATTAAATTTGCTAAAATTTCGTTCATAAAAATTAAAATTTGTAAAAAAATCCAAAAAAATCGAGGATAGTTTCAATTAAATTTGCTAAAATTTCGTGCATAAAAAATAAAATTTGAAAAAAAATCCAAAAAAATCGAAGATAGTTTCAATTGAATTTGCTAAAATTTCGTTCATAAAAATTAAAATATTTAAAAAAATCCAAAAAAATCGAAGATAGTTTTAATTGAATTTGCTAAAATTTCGTTCATAAAAATTAAAATTTGTAAAAAAATCCAAAAAAATCGAAGATAGTTTCAATTAAATTTGCTAAAATTTCGTTCATAAAAATTAAAATATGTAAAAAATCCAAAAAAATCGAAGATAGTTTAAATAAAATTTGATAAAATTTCGTTCATAAAAATTAAAATTTTTTAAAAAATATACAAAAATCGAAGATAGTTTCAATTGAATTTGCTAAAATTTCGATCATAAAAATTAAAATTTGTAAAAAATCCAAAAAAATCGAAGATAGTTCCGATTAAATTTTGCTAAAATTTCGTTCATAAAAATTAAAATTTGTAAAAAAATCGAAGATAGTTTCAATTGAATTTGCTAAAATTTCGTTCATAAAAATTAAAATTTTTTAAAAAATATACAAAAATCGAAGATAGTTTCAATTGAATTTGCTAAAATTTCGATCATAAAAATTAAAATTTGTAAAAAATCCAAAAAAATCGAAGATAGTTTCAATTAAATTTGCTAAAATTTCGTTCATAAAAATTAAAATTTGTAAAAAATTTCAAAAAAATCGAAGATAGCTTCAATTAAATTTGCTAAAATTTCGTTCATAAAAATTAAAATATTTAAAAAAATCAAAAAAAATCGAAGATAGTTTCAATTGAATTTGCTAAAATTTCGTTCATAAAAATTAAAATTTTTAAAAAATCCAAAAAAATCGAAGATAGTTTCAATTGAATTTGCTAAAATTTCGTTCATAAAAATTAAAATTTTTAAAAAAATCCACAAAAATTGAAGATAGTTTCAATTGAATTTGCTAAAATTTCGATCATAAAAATTAAAATTTGTAAAAACTCTAAAAAAATCGAAGATAGTTCCGATTAAATTTGCTAAAATTTCGTTCATAAAAATTAAAATTTGTAAAAAAATCCAAAAAAATCGAGGATAGTTTCAATTAAATTTGCTAAAATTTCGTGCATAAAAAATAAAATTTGAAAAAAAATCCAAAAAAATCGAAGATAGTTTCAATTGAATTTGCTAAAATTTCGTTCATAAAAATTAAAATATTTAAAAAAATCCCAAAAAATCGAAGATAGTTTTAATTGAATTTGCTAAAATTTCGTTCATAAAAATTAAAATTTGTAAAAAAATCCAAAAAAATCGAAGATAGTTTCAATTAAATTTGCTAAAATTTCGTTCATAAAAATTAAAATATGTAAAAAATCCAAAAAAATCGAAGATAGTTTAAATAAAATTTGATAAAATTTCGTTCATAAAAATTAAAATTTTTTAAAAAATATACAAAAATCGAAGATAGTTTCAATTGAATTTGCTAAAATTTCGATCATAAAAATTAAAATTTGTAAAAAATCCAAAAAAATCGAAGATAGTTCCGATTAAATTTGCTAAAATTTCGTTCATAAAAATTAAAATTTGTAAATAATCTAAAAAAATCGAAGATAGTTCCGATTAAATTTGCTAAAATTTCGTTCATAAAAATTAAAATTTGTAAAAAATTTCAAAAAAATCGAAGATAGTTTCAATTAAATTTGCTAAAATTTCGTTCATAAAAATTAAAATATGTAAAAAATCCAAAAAAATCGAAGATAGTTTAAATTAAATTTGCTAAAATTTCGTTCATAAAAATTAAAATTTTTTAAAAAATATACAAAAATCGAAGATAGTTTCAATTAAATTTGCTAAAATTTCGTTCATAAAAATTAAAATATGTAAAAAATCCAAAAAAATCGAAGATAGTTTAAATTAAATTTGCTAAAATTTCGTTCATAAAAATTAAAATTTTTTAAAAAATATACAAAAATCGAAGATAGTTTCAATTGAATTTGCTAAAATTTCGATCATAAAAATTAAAATTTGTAAAAAATCCAAAAAAATCGAAGATAGTTCCGATTAAATTTGCTAAAATTTCGTTCATAAAAATTAAAATTTTTGAAAAAATCCAAAAAAATCGAAGATAGTTTCAATTGAATTTGCTAAAATTTCGTTCATAAAAATTAAAATTTGTAAAAAAATCAAAAAAAATCGAAGATTGTTTCAATTGAATTTGCTAAAATTTCGTTCATAAAAATTAAAATTTTTAAAAAATCCAAAAAAATCGAAGATAGTTTCAATTGAATTTGCTAAAATTTCGTTCATAAAAATTAAAATTTGTAAAAAATCCACAAAAATTGAAGATAGTTTCAATTGAATTTGCTAAAATTTCGATCATAAAAATTAAAATTTGTAAAAAATTTAAAAAAATCGAAGATAGTTCCGATTAAATTTGCTAAAATTTCGTTCATAAAAATTAAAATTTGTAAAAAAATCGAAGATAGTTTCAATTGAATTTGCTAAAATTTCGATCTTAAAAATTAAAATTTGTGAAAAATTCAAAAAAATCGAAGATAGTTTCAATTAAATTTGCTAAAATTTCGTTCATAAAAATTAAAATATGTAAAAAATCCAAAAAAATCGAAGATAGTTTCAATTAAATTTGCTAAAATTTCGTTCATAAAAATTAAAATTTTTAAAAAAATATACAAAAATCGAAGATAGTTTCAATTGAATTTGCTAAATTTTCGATCATAAAAATTAAAATTTGTAAAAAATCCAAAAAAATCGAAGATAGTTCCGATTAAATTTGCTAAATTTTCGATCATAAAAATTAAAATTTGTAAAAAATCCAAAAAAATCGAAGATAGTTCCGATTAAATTTGCTAAAATTTCGTTCATAAAAATTAAAATTTGTAAAAAAATCCAAAAAAATCGAAGATAGTTTCAATTAAATTTGCTAAAATTTCGTTCATAAAAATTAAAATTTGTAAAAAAATCCAAAAAAATCGAGGATAGTTTCAATTAAATTTGCTAAAATTTCGTGCATAAAAAATAAAATTTGAAAAAAAATCCAAAAAATCGAAGATAGTTTCAATTGAATTTGCTAAAATTTCGTTCTTAAAATTAAAATTTTTAAAAAAATCCAAAAAAATCGAAGATTGTTTCAATTGAATTTGCTAAAATTTCGTTCATAAAAATTAAAATTTTTAAAAAATCCAAAAAAATAGAAAATAGTTTCAATTGAATTTGCTAAAATTTCGTTCAGAAAAATTAAAATTTGTAAAAAAATCCACAAAAATTAAAGATAGTTTAAATTGAATTTGCTAAAATTTCGATCATAAAAATTAAAATTTGTAAATAATCTAAAAAAATCGAAGATAGTTCCGATTAAATTTGCTAAAATTTCGTTCATAAAAATTAAAATTTGTAAAAAATTTCAAAAAAATCGAAGATAGTTTCAATTAAATTTGCTAAGATTTCGTTCATAAAAATTAAAATTTTTAAAAAATCCAAAAAAATCGAAGATAGTTTCAATTGAATTTGCTAAAATTTCGTTCATAAAAATTAAAATTTGTAAAAAATCCACAAAAATTGAAGATAGTTTCAATTGAATTTGCTAAAATTTCGATCATAAAAATTAAAATTTGTAAAAAATTTAAAAAAATCGAAGATAGTTCCGATTAAATTTGCTAAAATTTCGTTCATAAAAATTAAAATTTGTAAAAAAATCGAAGATAGTTTCAATTGAATTTGCTAAAATTTCGATCTTAAAAATTAAAATTTGTGAAAAATTCAAAAAAATCGAAGATAGTTTCAATTAAATTTGCTAAAATTTCGTTCATAAAAATTAAAATATGTAAAAAATCCAAAAAAATCGAAGATAGTTTCAATTAAATTTGCTAAAATTTCGTTCATAAAAATTAAAATTTTTAAAAAAATATACAAAAATCGAAGATAGTTTCAATTGAATTTGCTAAATTTTCGATCATAAAAATTAAAATTTGTAAAAAATCCAAAAAAATCGAAGATAGTTCCGATTAAATTTGCTAAATTTTCGATCATAAAAATTAAAATTTGTAAAAAATCCAAAAAAATCGAAGATAGTTCCGATTAAATTTGCTAAAATTTCGTTCATAAAAATTAAAATTTGTAAAAAAATCCAAAAAAATCGAAGATAGTTTCAATTAAATTTGCTAAAATTTCGTTCATAAAAATTAAAATTTGTAAAAAAATCCAAAAAAATCGAGGATAGTTTCAATTAAATTTGCTAAAATTTCGTTCATAAAAATTAAAATATGTAAAAAATCCAAAAAAATCGAAGATAGTTTCAATTAAATTTGCTAAAATTTCGTTCATAAAAATTAAAATTTTTAAAAAAATATACAAAAATCGAAGATAGTTTCAATTGAATTTGCTAAATTTTCGATCATAAAAATTAAAATTTGTAAAAAATCCAAAAAAATCGAAGATAGTTCCGATTAAATTTGCTAAATTTTCGATCATAAAAATTAAAATTTGTAAAAAATCCAAAAAAATCGAAGATAGTTCCGATTAAATTTGCTAAAATTTCGTTCATAAAAATTAAAATTTGTAAAAAAATCCAAAAAAATCGAGGATAGTTTCAATTAAATTTGCTAAAATTTCGTGCATAAAAAATAAAATTTGAAAAAAAATCCAAAAAATCGAAGATAGTTTCAATTGAATTTGCTAAAATTTCGTTCTTAAAATTAAAATTTTTAAAAAAATCCAAAAAAATCGAAGATTGTTTCAATTGAATTTGCTAAAATTTCGTTCATAAAAATTAAAATTTTTAAAAAATCCAAAAAAATAGAAAATAGTTTCAATTGAATTTGCTAAAATTTCGTTCAGAAAAATTAAAATTTGTAAAAAAATCCACAAAAATTAAAGATAGTTTAAATTGAATTTGCTAAAATTTCGATCATAAAAATTAAAATTTGTAAATAATCTAAAAAAATCGAAGATAGTTCCGATTAAATTTGCTAAAATTTCGTTCATAAAAATTAAAATTTGTAAAAAATTTCAAAAAAATCGAAGATAGTTTCAATTAAATTTGCTAAGATTTCGTTCATAAAAATTAAAATTTTTAAAAAATCCAAAAAAATCGAAGATAGTTTCAATTGAATTTGCTAAAATTTCGTTCATAAAAATTAAAATTTGTAAAAAATCCACAAAAATTGAAGATAGTTTCAATTGAATTTGCTAAAATTTCGATCATAAAAATTAAAATTTGTAAAAAATTTAAAAAAATCGAAGATAGTTCCGATTAAATTTGCTAAAATTTCGTTCATAAAAATTAAAATTTGTAAAAAATTTCAAAAAAATCGAAGATAGTTTCAATTAAATTTGCTAAAATTTCGTTCATAAAAATTAAAATATTTAAAAAAATCCAAAAAAATCGAAGATAGTTTCAATTGAATTTGCTAAAATTTCGTTCATAAAAATTAAAATTTGTAAAAAAATTCAAAAAAATCGAAGATAGTTTCAATTAAATTTGCTAAAATTTCGTTCATAAAAATTAAAATATTTAAAAAAATCCAAAAAAATCGAAGATAGTTTTAATTGAATTTGCTAAAATTTCGTTCATAAAAATTAAAATTTGTAAAAAAATCCAAAAAATCGAAGATAGTTTCAATTAAATTTGCTAAAATTTCGTTCATAAAAATTAAAATATGTAAAAAATCCAAAAAAATCGAAGATAGTTTCAATTGAATTTGCTAAAATTTCGTTCATAAAAATTAAAATTTTTAAAAAATCCAAAAAAATCGAAGATAGTTTCAATTGAATTTGCTAAAATTTCGTTCATAAAAATTAAAATTTTTAAAAAAATCCACAAAAATTGAAGATAGTTTCAATTGAATTTGCTAAAATTTCGATCATAAAAATTAAAATTTGTAAAAACTCTAAAAAAATCGAAGACAGTTCCGATTAAATTTGCTAAAATTTCGTTCATAAAAATTAAAATTTGTAAAAAAATCCAAAAAAATCGAGGATAGTTTCAATTAAATTTGCTAAAATTTCGTGCATAAAAAATAAAATTTGAAAAAAAATCCAAAAAAATCGAAGATAGTTTCAATTGAATTTGCTAAAATTTCGTTCATAAAAATTAAAATATTTAAAAAAATCCAAAAAAATCGAAGATAGTTTTAATTGAATTTGCTAAAATTTCGTTCATAAAAATTAAAATTTGTAAAAAAATCCAAAAAAATCGAAGATAGTTTCAATTAAATTTGCTAAAATTTCGTTCATAAAAATTAAAATATGTAAAAAATCCAAAAAAATCGAAGATAGTTTAAATAAAATTTGATAAAATTTCGTTCATAAAAATTAAAATTTTTTAAAAAATATACAAAAATCGAAGATAGTTTCAATTGAATTTGCTAAAATTTCGATCATAAAAATTAAAATTTGTAAAAAATCCAAAAAAATCGAAGATAGTTCCGATTAAATTTGCTAAAATTTCGTTCATAAAAATTAAAATTTGTAAATAATCTAAAAAAATCGAAGATAGTTCCGATTAAATTTGCTAAAATTTCGTTCATAAAAATTAAAATTTGTAAAAAATTTCAAAAAAATCGAAGATAGTTTCAATTAAATTTGCTAAAATTTCGTTCATAAAAATTAAAATATGTAAAAAATCCAAAAAAATCGAAGATAGTTTAAATTAAATTTGCTAAAATTTCGTTCATAAAAATTAAAATTTTTTAAAAAATATACAAAAATCGAAGATAGTTTCAATTGAATTTGCTAAAATTTCGATCATAAAAATTAAAATTTGTAAAAAATCCAAAAAAATCAAAGATAGTTCCGATTAAATTTGCTAAAATTTCGTTCATAAAAATTAAAATTTTTGAAAAAATCCAAAAAAATCGAAGATAGTTTCAATTGAATTTGCTAAAATTTCGTTCATAAAAATTAAAATTTGTAAAAAAATAAAAAAAAATCGAAGATTGTTTCAATTGAATTTGCTAAAATTTCGTTCATAAAAATTAAAATTTTTAAAAAATCCAAAAAAATCGAAAATAGTTTCAATTGAATTTGCTAAAATTTCGTTCATAAAAATTAAAATTTGTAAAAAATCCACAAAAATTGAAGATAGTTTCAATTGAATTTGCTAAAATTTCGATCATAAAAATTAAAATTGGTAAAAAATTTAAAATAATCGAAGATAGTTCCGATTAAATTTGCTAAAATTTCGTTCATAAAAATTAAAATTTGTAAAAAATTTCAAAAAAATCGAAGATAGTTCCGATTAAATTTGCTAAAATTTCGTTCATAAAAATTAAAATTTGTAAAAAAATCCAAAAAAAATCGAAGATAGTTTCAATTAAATTAGCTAAAATTTCGTTCATAAAAATTAAAATTTGTAAAAAAATCCAAAAAAATCGAAGATAGTTTCAATTAAATTTGCTAAAATTTCGTTCATAAAAATTAAAATTTTTGAAAAAATCCAAAAAAATCGAAGATAGTTTCAATTGAATTTGCTAAAATTTCGTTCATAAAAATTAAAATTTGTAAAAAAATCGAAAATTGTTTCAATTGAATTTGCTAAAATTTCGTTCATAAAAATTAAAATTTTTAAAAAATCCAAAAAAATCGAAGATAGTTTCAATTGAATTTGCTAAAATTTCGTTCATAAAAATTAAAATTTGTAAAAAATCCACAAAAATTGAAGATAGTTTCAATTGAATTTGCTAAAATTTCGATCATAAAAATTAAAATTTGTAAAAAATTTAAAAAAATCGAAGATAGTTCCGATTAAATTTGCTAAAATTTCGTTCATAAAAATTAAAATTTGTAAAAAAATCGAAGATAGTTTCAATTGAATTTGCTAAAATTTCGATCTTAAAAATTAAAATTTGTGAAAAATTCAAAAAAATCGAAGATAGTTTCAATTAAATTTGCTAAAATTTCGTTCATAAAAATTAAAATATGTAAAAAATCCAAAAAAATCGAAGATAGTTTCAATTAAATTTGCTAAAATTTCGTTCATAAAAATTAAAATTTTTAAAAAAATATACAAAAATCGAAGATAGTTTCAATTGAATTTGCTAAATTTTCGATCATAAAAATTAAAATTTGTAAAAAATCCAAAAAAATCGAAGATAGTTCCGATTAAATTTGCTAAATTTTCGATCATAAAAATTAAAATTTGTAAAAAATCCAAAAAAATCGAAGATAGTTCCGATTAAATTTGCTAAAATTTCGTTCATAAAAATTAAAATTTGTAAAAAAATCCAAAAAAATCGAAGATAGTTTCAATTAAATTTGCTAAAATTTCGTTCATAAAAATTAAAATTTGTAAAAAAATCCAAAAAAATCGAGGATAGTTTCAATTAAATTTGCTAAAATTTCGTTCATAAAAATTAAAATATGTAAAAAATCCAAAAAAATCGAAGATAGTTTCAATTAAATTTGCTAAAATTTCGTTCATAAAAATTAAAATTTTTAAAAAAATATACAAAAATCGAAGATAGTTTCAATTGAATTTGCTAAATTTTCGATCATAAAAATTAAAATTTGTAAAAAATCCAAAAAAATCGAAGATAGTTCCGATTAAATTTGCTAAATTTTCGATCATAAAAATTAAAATTTGTAAAAAATCCAAAAAAATCGAAGATAGTTCCGATTAAATTTGCTAAAATTTCGTTCATAAAAATTAAAATTTGTAAAAAAATCCAAAAAAATCGAGGATAGTTTCAATTAAATTTGCTAAAATTTCGTGCATAAAAAATAAAATTTGAAAAAAAATCCAAAAAATCGAAGATAGTTTCAATTGAATTTGCTAAAATTTCGTTCTTAAAATTAAAATTTTTAAAAAAATCCAAAAAAATCGAAGATTGTTTCAATTGAATTTGCTAAAATTTCGTTCATAAAAATTAAAATTTTTAAAAAATCCAAAAAAATAGAAAATAGTTTCAATTGAATTTGCTAAAATTTCGTTCAGAAAAATTAAAATTTGTAAAAAAATCCACAAAAATTAAAGATAGTTTAAATTGAATTTGCTAAAATTTCGATCATAAAAATTAAAATTTGTAAATAATCTAAAAAAATCGAAGATAGTTCCGATTAAATTTGCTAAAATTTCGTTCATAAAAATTAAAATTTGTAAAAAATTTCAAAAAAATCGAAGATAGTTTCAATTAAATTTGCTAAGATTTCGTTCATAAAAATTAAAATTTTTAAAAAATCCAAAAAAATCGAAGATAGTTTCAATTGAATTTGCTAAAATTTCGTTCATAAAAATTAAAATTTGTAAAAAATCCACAAAAATTGAAGATAGTTTCAATTGAATTTGCTAAAATTTCGATCATAAAAATTAAAATTTGTAAAAAATTTAAAAAAATCGAAGATAGTTCCGATTAAATTTGCTAAAATTTCGTTCATAAAAATTAAAATTTGTAAAAAATTTCAAAAAAATCGAAGATAGTTTCAATTAAATTTGCTAAAATTTCGTTCATAAAAATTAAAATATTTAAAAAAATCCAAAAAAATCGAAGATAGTTTCAATTGAATTTGCTAAAATTTCGTTCATAAAAATTAAAATTTGTAAAAAAATTCAAAAAAATCGAAGATAGTTTCAATTAAATTTGCTAAAATTTCGTTCATAAAAATTAAAATATTTAAAAAAATCCAAAAAAATCGAAGATAGTTTTAATTGAATTTGCTAAAATTTCGTTCATAAAAATTAAAATTTGTAAAAAAATCCAAAAAATCGAAGATAGTTTCAATTAAATTTGCTAAAATTTCGTTCATAAAAATTAAAATATGTAAAAAATCCAAAAAAATCGAAGATAGTTTCAATTGAATTTGCTAAAATTTCGTTCATAAAAATTAAAATTTGTAAAAAATTTCAAAAAAATCGAAGATAGTTTCAATTAAATTTGCTAAGATTTCGTTCATAAAAATTAAAATTTTTAAAAAATCCAAAAAAATCGAAGATAGTTTCAATTGAATTTGCTAAAATTTCGTTCATAAAAATTAAAATTTGTAAAAAATCCACAAAAATTGAAGATAGTTTCAATTGAATTTGCTAAAATTTCGATCATAAAAATTAAAATTTGTAAAAAATTTAAAAAAATCGAAGATAGTTCCGATTAAATTTGCTAAAATTTCGTTCATAAAAATTAAAATTTGTAAAAAATTTCAAAAAAATCGAAGATAGTTTCAATTAAATTTGCTAAAATTTCGTTCATAAAAATTAAAATATTTAAAAAAATCCAAAAAAATCGAAGATAGTTTCAATTGAATTTGCTAAAATTTCGTTCATAAAAATTAAAATTTGTAAAAAAATTCAAAAAAATCGAAGATAGTTCCGATTAAATTTGCTAAAATTTCGTTCATAAAAATTAAAATTTGTAAAAAAATCGAAGATAGTTTCAATTGAATTTGCTAAAATTTCGATCTTAAAAATTAAAATTTGTGAAAAATTCAAAAAAATCGAAGATAGTTTCAATTAAATTTGCTAAAATTTCGTTCATAAAAATTAAAATATGTAAAAAATCCAAAAAAATCGAAGATAGTTTCAATTAAATTTGCTAAAATTTCGTTCATAAAAATTAAAATTTTTAAAAAAATATACAAAAATCGAAGATAGTTTCAATTGAATTTGCTAAATTTTCGATCATAAAAATTAAAATTTGTAAAAAATCCAAAAAAATCGAAGATAGTTCCGATTAAATTTGCTAAATTTTCGATCATAAAAATTAAAATTTGTAAAAAATCCAAAAAAATCGAAGATAGTTCCGATTAAATTTGCTAAAATTTCGTTCATAAAAATTAAAATTTGTAAAAAAATCCAAAAAAATCGAAGATAGTTTCAATTAAATTTGCTAAAATTTCGTTCATAAAAATTAAAATTTGTAAAAAAATCCAAAAAAATCGAGGATAGTTTCAATTAAATTTGCTAAAATTTCGTTCATAAAAATTAAAATATGTAAAAAATCCAAAAAAATCGAAGATAGTTTCAATTAAATTTGCTAAAATTTCGTTCATAAAAATTAAAATTTTTAAAAAAATATACAAAAATCGAAGATAGTTTCAATTGAATTTGCTAAATTTTCGATCATAAAAATTAAAATTTGTAAAAAATCCAAAAAAATCGAAGATAGTTCCGATTAAATTTGCTAAATTTTCGATCATAAAAATTAAAATTTGTAAAAAATCCAAAAAAATCGAAGATAGTTCCGATTAAATTTGCTAAAATTTCGTTCATAAAAATTAAAATTTGTAAAAAAATCCAAAAAAATCGAGGATAGTTTCAATTAAATTTGCTAAAATTTCGTGCATAAAAAATAAAATTTGAAAAAAAATCCAAAAAATCGAAGATAGTTTCAATTGAATTTGCTAAAATTTCGTTCTTAAAATTAAAATTTTTAAAAAAATCCAAAAAAATCGAAGATTGTTTCAATTGAATTTGCTAAAATTTCGTTCATAAAAATTAAAATTTTTAAAAAATCCAAAAAAATAGAAAATAGTTTCAATTGAATTTGCTAAAATTTCGTTCAGAAAAATTAAAATTTGTAAAAAAATCCACAAAAATTAAAGATAGTTTAAATTGAATTTGCTAAAATTTCGATCATAAAAATTAAAATTTGTAAATAATCTAAAAAAATCGAAGATAGTTCCGATTAAATTTGCTAAAATTTCGTTCATAAAAATTAAAATTTGTAAAAAATTTCAAAAAAATCGAAGATAGTTTCAATTAAATTTGCTAAGATTTCGTTCATAAAAATTAAAATTTTTAAAAAATCCAAAAAAATCGAAGATAGTTTCAATTGAATTTGCTAAAATTTCGTTCATAAAAATTAAAATTTGTAAAAAATCCACAAAAATTGAAGATAGTTTCAATTGAATTTGCTAAAATTTCGATCATAAAAATTAAAATTTGTAAAAAATTTAAAAAAATCGAAGATAGTTCCGATTAAATTTGCTAAAATTTCGTTCATAAAAATTAAAATTTGTAAAAAATTTCAAAAAAATCGAAGATAGTTTCAATTAAATTTGCTAAAATTTCGTTCATAAAAATTAAAATATTTAAAAAAATCCAAAAAAATCGAAGATAGTTTCAATTGAATTTGCTAAAATTTCGTTCATAAAAATTAAAATTTGTAAAAAAATTCAAAAAAATCGAAGATAGTTTCAATTAAATTTGCTAAAATTTCGTTCATAAAAATTAAAATATTTAAAAAAATCCAAAAAAATCGAAGATAGTTTTAATTGAATTTGCTAAAATTTCGTTCATAAAAATTAAAATTTGTAAAAAAATCCAAAAAATCGAAGATAGTTTCAATTAAATTTGCTAAAATTTCGTTCATAAAAATTAAAATATGTAAAAAATCCAAAAAAATCGAAGATAGTTTCAATTGAATTTGCTAAAATTTCGTTCATAAAAATTAAAATTTTTAAAAAATCCAAAAAAATCGAAGATAGTTTCAATTGAATTTGCTAAAATTTCGTTCATAAAAATTAAAATTTTTAAAAAAATCCACAAAAATTGAAGATAGTTTCAATTGAATTTGCTAAAATTTCGATCATAAAAATTAAAATTTGTAAAAACTCTAAAAAAATCGAAGATAGTTCCGATTAAATTTGCTAAAATTTCGTTCATAAAAATTAAAATTTGTAAAAAAATCCAAAAAAATCGAGGATAGTTTCAATTAAATTTGCTAAAATTTCGTGCATAAAAAATAAAATTTGAAAAAAAATCCAAAAAAATCGAAGATAGTTTCAATTGAATTTGCTAAAATTTCGTTCATAAAAATTAAAATATTTAAAAAAATCCAAAAAAATCGAAGATAGTTTTAATTGAATTTGCTAAAATTTCGTTCATAAAAATTAAAATTTGTAAAAAAATCCAAAAAAATCGAAGATAGTTTCAATTAAATTTGCTAAAATTTCGTTCATAAAAATTAAAATATGTAAAAAATCCAAAAAAATCGAAGATAGTTTAAATAAAATTTGATAAAATTTCGTTCATAAAAATTAAAATTTTTTAAAAAATATACAAAAATCGAAGATAGTTTCAATTGAATTTGCTAAAATTTCGATCATAAAAATTAAAATTTGTAAAAAATCCAAAAAAATCGAAGATAGTTCCGATTAAATTTGCTAAAATTTCGTTCATAAAAATTAAAATTTGTAAATAATCTAAAAAAATCGAAGATAGTTCCGATTAAATTTGCTAAAATTTCGTTCATAAAAATTAAAATTTGTAAAAAATTTCAAAAAAATCGAAGATAGTTTCAATTAAATTTGCTAAAATTTCGTTCATAAAAATTAAAATATGTAAAAAATCCAAAAAAATCGAAGATAGTTTAAATTAAATTTGCTAAAATTTCGTTCATAAAAATTAAAATTTTTTAAAAAATATACAAAAATCGAAGATAGTTTCAATTGAATTTGCTAAAATTTCGATCATAAAAATTAAAATTTGTAAAAAATCCAAAAAAATCAAAGATAGTTCCGATTAAATTTGCTAAAATTTCGTTCATAAAAATTAAAATTTTTGAAAAAATCCAAAAAAATCGAAGATAGTTTCAATTGAATTTGCTAAAATTTCGTTCATAAAAATTAAAATTTGTAAAAAAATAAAAAAAAATCGAAGATTGTTTCAATTGAATTTGCTAAAATTTCGTTCATAAAAATTAAAATTTTTAAAAAATCCAAAAAAATCGAAAATAGTTTCAATTGAATTTGCTAAAATTTCGTTCATAAAAATTAAAATTTGTAAAAAATCCACAAAAATTGAAGATAGTTTCAATTGAATTTGCTAAAATTTCGATCATAAAAATTAAAATTGGTAAAAAATTTAAAATAATCGAAGATAGTTCCGATTAAATTTGCTAAAATTTCGTTCATAAAAATTAAAATTTGTAAAAAATTTCAAAAAAATCGAAGATAGTTCCGATTAAATTTGCTAAAATTTCGTTCATAAAAATTAAAATTTGTAAAAAAATCCAAAAAAAATCGAAGATAGTTTCAATTAAATTAGCTAAAATTTCGTTCATAAAAATTAAAATTTGTAAAAAAATCCAAAAAAATCGAAGATAGTTTCAATTAAATTTGCTAAAATTTCGTTCATAAAAATTAAAATTTTTGAAAAAATCCAAAAAAATCGAAGATAGTTTCAATTGAATTTGCTAAAATTTCGTTCATAAAAATTAAAATTTGTAAAAAAATCGAAAATTGTTTCAATTGAATTTGCTAAAATTTCGTTCATAAAAATTAAAATTTTTAAAAAATCCAAAAAAATCGAAGATAGTTTCAATTGAATTTGCTAAAATTTCGTTCATAAAAATTAAAATTTGTAAAAAAATCCACAAAAATTGAAGATAGTTTCAATTGAATTTGCTAAAATTTCGATCATAAAAATTAAAATTTGAAAAAAATCTAAAAAAATCGAAGATAGTTCCGATTAAATTTGCTAAAATTTTGTTCATAAAAATTAAAATTTGTAAAAAATTTCAAAAAAATCGAAGATAGTTTCAATTAAATTTGCTAAAATTTCGTTCATAAAAATTAAAATATTTAAAAAAATCCAAAAAAATCGAAGATAGTTTCAATTGAATTTGCTAAAATTTCGTTCATAAAAATTAAAATTTGTAAAAAAATTCAAAAAAATCGAAGATAGTTTCAATTAAATTTGCTAAAATTTCGTTCATAAAAATTAAAATATTTAAAAAAATCCAAAAAAATCGAAGATAGTTTTAATTGAATTTGCTAAAATTTCGTTCATAAAAATTAAAATTTGTAAAAAAATCCAAAAAATCGAAGATAGTTTCAATTAAATTTGCTAAAATTTCGTTCATAAAAATTAAAATATGTAAAAAATCCAAAAAAATCGAAGATAGTTTCAATTAAATTTGCTAAAATTTCGTTCATAAAAAATAAAATTTTTTAAAAAATATACAAAAATCGAAGATAGTTTCAATTGAATTTGCTAAAATTTCGATCATAAAAATTAAAATTTGTAAAAAATCCAAAAAAATCGAAGATAGTTCCGATTAAATTTGCTAAAATTTCGTTCATAAAAATTAAAATTTGTAAAAAAACGAAGATAGTTTCAATTAAATTTGCTAAAATTTCGATCATAAAAATTAAAATTTTTGAAAAAATCCCAAAAAATCGAAGATAGTTTCAATTGAATTTGCTAAAATTTCGTTCATAAAAATTAAAATTTGTAAAAAAATCGAAGATTGTTTCAATTGAATTAGCTAAAATTTCGTTCATAAAAATTAAAATTTTTAAAAAATCCAAAAAATCGAAGATAGTTTCAATTGAATTTGCTAAAATTTCGTTCATAAAAATTAAAATTTGTAAAAAAATCCACAAAAATTGAAGATAGTTTCAATTGAATTTGCTAAAATTTCGATCATAAAAATTAAAATTTGTAAAAAATCTAAAAAAATCGAAGATAGTTCCGATTAAATTTGCTAAAATTTTGTTCATAAAAATTAAAATTTGTAAAAAATTTCAAAAAAATCGAAGATAGTTTCAATTAAATTTGCTAAAATTTCGTTCATAAAAATTAAAATTTTTAAAAAATCCAAAAAAATCGAAGATAGTTTCAATTAAATTTGCTAAAATTTCGTTCATAAAAATTAAAATTTGTAAAAAATCAAAAAAAATCGAAGATAGTTTCAATTAAATTTGCTAAAATTTCGTTCATAATTATTAAAATTTTTTTAAAAATATACAAATATCGAAGATGGTTTCAATTGAATTTGCTAAATTTTCGATCATAAAAATTAAAATTGGTAAAAAATCCAAAAAAATCGAAGATAGTTCCGATTAAATTTGCTAAAATTTCGTTCATAAAAATTAAAATTTGTAAAAAAATCCAAAAAAATCGAAGATAGTTTCAATTAAATTTGCTAAAATTTCGATCATAAAAATTAAAATTTGTAAAAAATTTAAAAAAATCGAAGATAGTTCCGATTAAATTTGCTAAAATTTCGTTCATAAAAATTAAAATTTGTAAAAAAATCGAAGATAGTTTCAATTGAATTTGCTAAAATTTCGTTCATAAAAATTAAAATTTTTTTAAAAATTTACAAAAATCGAAGATAGTTTCAATTGAATTTGCTAAAATTTCGATCATAAAAATTAAAATTTGTAAAAAATCCAAAAAAATCGAAGATAGTTTCAATTAAATTTGCTAAAATTTCGTTCATAAAAATTAAAATTTGTAAAAAATTTCAAAAAAATCGAAGATAGTTTCAATTAAATTTGCTAAAATTTCGTTCATAAAAATTAAAATATTTAAAAAAATCAAAAAAAATCGAAGATAGTTTCAATTGAATTTGCTAAAATTTCGTTCATAAAAATTAAAATTTTTAAAAAATCCAAAAAAATCGAAGATAGTTTCAATTGAATTTGCTAAAATTTCGATCATAAAAATTAAAATTTGTAAAAAATCCAAAAAAATCGAAGATAGTTCCGATTAAATTTGCTAAAATTTCGTTCATAAAAATTAAAATTTGTAAATAATCTAAAAAAATCGAAGATAGTTCCGATTAAATTTGCTAAAATTTCGTTCATAAAAATTAAAATTTGTAAAAAATTTCAAAAAAATCGAAGATAGTTTCAATTAAATTTGCTAAAATTTCGTTCATAAAAATTAAAATATGTAAAAAATCCAAAAAAATCGAAGATAGTTTAAATTAAATTTGCTAAAATTTCGTTCATAAAAATTAAAATTTTTTAAAAAATATACAAAAATCGAAGATAGTTTCAATTGAATTTGCTAAAATTTCGATCATAAAAATTAAAATTTGTAAAAAATTTAAAAAAATCGAAGATAGTTCCGATTAAATTTGCTAAAATTTCGTTCATAAAAATTAAAATTTGTAAAAAAATCGAAGATAGTTTCAATTGAATTTGCTAAAATTTCGATCTTAAAAATTAAAATTTGTGAAAAATTCAAAAAAATCGAAGATAGTTTCAATTAAATTTGCTAAAATTTCGTTCATAAAAATTAAAATATGTAAAAAATCCAAAAAAATCGAAGATAGTTTCAATTAAATTTGCTAAAATTTCGTTCATAAAAATTAAAATTTTTAAAAAAATATACAAAAATCGAAGATAGTTTCAATTGAATTTGCTAAATTTTCGATCATAAAAATTAAAATTTGTAAAAAATCCAAAAAAATCGAAGATAGTTCCGATTAAATTTGCTAAATTTTCGATCATAAAAATTAAAATTTGTAAAAAATCCAAAAAAATCGAAGATAGTTCCGATTAAATTTGCTAAAATTTCGTTCATAAAAATTAAAATTTGTAAAAAAATCCAAAAAAATCGAAGATAGTTTCAATTAAATTTGCTAAAATTTCGTTCATAAAAATTAAAATTTGTAAAAAAATCCAAAAAAATCGAGGATAGTTTCAATTAAATTTGCTAAAATTTCGTGCATAAAAAATAAAATTTGAAAAAAAATCCAAAAAATCGAAGATAGTTTCAATTGAATTTGCTAAAATTTCGTTCTTAAAATTAAAATTTTTAAAAAAATCCAAAAAAATCGAAGATTGTTTCAATTGAATTTGCTAAAATTTCGTTCATAAAAATTAAAATTTTTAAAAAATCCAAAAAAATAGAAAATAGTTTCAACTGAATTTGCTAAAATTTCGTTCAGAAAAATTAAAATATGTAAAAAATCCAAAAAAATCGAAGATAGTTTCAATTAAATTTGCTAAAATTTCGTTCATAGAAATTAAAATTTTTAAAAAAATATACAAAAATCGAAGATAGTTTCAATTGAATTTGCTAAATTTTCGATCATAAAAATTAAAATTTGTAAAAAATCCAAAAAAATCGAAGATAGTTCCGATTAAATTTGCTAAATTTTCGATCATAAAAATTAAAATTTGTAAAAAATCCAAAAAAATCGAAGATAGTTCCGATTAAATTTGCTAAAATTTCGTTCATAAAAATTAAAATTTGTAAAAAAATCCAAAAAAATCGAAGATAGTTTCAATTAAATTTGCTAAAATTTCGTTCATAAAAATTAAAATTTGTAAAAAAATCCAAAAAAATCGAGGATAGTTTCAATTAAATTTGCTAAAATTTCGTGCATAAAAAATAAAATTTGAAAAAAAATCCAAAAAATCGAAGATAGTTTCAATTGAATTTGCTAAAATTTCGTTCTTAAAATTAAAATTTTTAAAAAAATCCAAAAAAATCGAAGATTGTTTCAATTGAATTTGCTAAAATTTCGTTCATAAAAATTAAAATTTTTAAAAAATCCAAAAAAATAGAAAATAGTTTCAATTGAATTTGCTAAAATTTCGTTCAGAAAAATTAAAATTTGTAAAAAAATCCACAAAAATTAAAGATAGTTTAAATTGAATTTGATAAAATTTCGATCATAAAAATTAAAATTTGTAAATAATCTAAAAAAATCGAAGATAGTTCCGATTAAATTTGCTAAAATTTCGTTCATAAAAATTAAAATTTGTAAAAAATTTCAAAAAAATCGAAGATAGTTTCAATTAAATTTGCTAAGATTTCGTTCATAAAAATTAAAATATTTAAAAAAATCCAAAAAAAATCGAAGATAGTTTCAATTGAATTTGCTAAAATTTCGTTCATAAAAATTAAAATTTGTAAAAAAATTCAAAAAAATCGAAGATAGTTTCAATTAAATTTGCTAAAATTTCGTTCATAAAAATTAAAATATGTAAAAAATCCAAAAAAATCGAAGATAGTTTCAATTGAATTTGCTAAAATTTCGTTCTTAAAATTAAAATTTTTAAAAAAATCGAAGATTGTTTCAATTGAATTTGCTAAAATTTCGTTCATAAAAATTAAAATGTTTAAAAAATCCAAAAAAATAGAAAATAGTTTCAATTGAATTTGCTAAAATTTCGTTCAGAAAAATTAAAATTTGTAAAAAAATCCACAAAAATTAAAGATAGTTTAAATTGAATTTGCTAAAATTTCGATCATAAAAATTAAAATTTGTAAATAATCTAAAAAAATCGAAGATAGTTCCGATTAAATTTGCTAAAATTTCGTTCATAAAAATTAAA
The DNA here is from genome assembly GCA_963932335.1 of Andrena marginata. Classification (NCBI taxonomy): domain Eukaryota; kingdom Metazoa; phylum Arthropoda; class Insecta; order Hymenoptera; family Andrenidae; genus Andrena; species Andrena marginata. The sequence goes on along the minus strand of CAWVQI010000269.1, from coordinate 7,536 downwards.
ATTTGTAAAAAATTTCAAAAAAATCGAAGATAGTTTCAATTAAATTTGCTAAGATTTCGTTCATAAAAATTAAAATTTTTAAAAAATCCAAAAAAATCGAAGATAGTTTCAATTGAATTTGCTAAAATTTCGTTCATAAAAATTAAAATTTGTAAAAAATCCACAAAAATTGAAGATAGTTTCAATTGAATTTGCTAAAATTTCGATCATAAAAATTAAAATTTGTAAAAAATTTAAAAAAATCGAAGATAGTTCCGATTAAATTTGCTAAAATTTCGTTCATAAAAATTAAAATTTGTAAAAAAATCGAAGATAGTTTCAATTGAATTTGCTAAAATTTCGATCTTAAAAATTAAAATTTGTGAAAAATTCAAAAAAATCGAAGATAGTTTCAATTAAATTTGCTAAAATTTCGTTCATAAAAATTAAAATATGTAAAAAATCCAAAAAAATCGAAGATAGTTTCAATTAAATTTGCTAAAATTTCGTTCATAAAAATTAAAATTTTTAAAAAAATATACAAAAATCGAAGATAGTTTCAATTGAATTTGCTAAATTTTCGATCATAAAAATTAAAATTTGTAAAAAATCCAAAAAAATCGAAGATAGTTCCGATTAAATTTGCTAAATTTTCGATCATAAAAATTAAAATTTGTAAAAAATCCAAAAAAATCGAAGATAGTTCCGATTAAATTTGCTAAAATTTCGTTCATAAAAATTAAAATTTGTAAAAAAATCCAAAAAAATCGAAGATAGTTTCAATTAAATTTGCTAAAATTTCGTTCATAAAAATTAAAATTTGTAAAAAAATCCAAAAAAATCGAGGATAGTTTCAATTAAATTTGCTAAAATTTCGTTCATAAAAATTAAAATATGTAAAAAATCCAAAAAAATCGAAGATAGTTTCAATTAAATTTGCTAAAATTTCGTTCATAGAAATTAAAATTTTTAAAAAAATATACAAAAATCGAAGATAGTTTCAATTGAATTTGCTAAATTTTCGATCATAAAAATTAAAATTTGTAAAAAATCCAAAAAAATCGAAGATAGTTCCGATTAAATTTGCTAAATTTTCGATCATAAAAATTAAAATTTGTAAAAAATCCAAAAAAATCGAAGATAGTTCCGATTAAATTTGCTAAAATTTCGTTCATAAAAATTAAAATTTGTAAAAAAATCCAAAAAAATCGAAGATAGTTTCAATTAAATTTGCTAAAATTTCGTTCATAAAAATTAAAATTTGTAAAAAAATCCAAAAAAATCGAGGATAGTTTCAATTAAATTTGCTAAAATTTCGTGCATAAAAAATAAAATTTGAAAAAAAATCAAAAAATCGAAGATAGTTTCAATTGAATTTGCTAAAATTTCGTTCTTAAAATTAAAATTTTTAAAAAAATCCAAAAAAATCGAAGATTGTTTCAATTGAATTTGCTAAAATTTCGTTCATAAAAATTAAAATTTTTAAAAAATCCAAAAAAATAGAAAATAGTTTCAATTGAATTTGCTAAAATTTCGTTCAGAAAAATTAAAATTTGTAAAAAAATCCACAAAAATTAAAGATAGTTTAAATTGAATTTGCTAAAATTTCGATCATAAAAATTAAAATTTGTAAATAATCTAAAAAAATCGAAGATAGTTCCGATTAAATTTGCTAAAATTTCGTTCATAAAAATTAAAATTTGTAAAAAATTTCAAAAAAATCGAAGATAGTTTCAATTAAATTTGCTAAGATTTCGTTCATAAAAATTAAAATATTTAAAAAAATCCAAAAAAAATCGAAGATAGTTTCAATTGAATTTGCTAAAATTTCGTTCATAAAAATTAAAATTTGTAAAAAAATTCAAAAAAATCGAAGATAGTTTCAATTAAATTTGCTAAAATTTCGTTCATAAAAATTAAAATATGTAAAAAATCCAAAAAAATCGAAGATAGTTTCAATTAAATTTGCTAAAATTTCGTTCATAAAAATTAAAATTTTTTAAAAAATATACAAAAATCGAAGATAGTTTCAATTGAATTTGCTAAATTTTCGATCATAAAAATTAAAATTTGTAAAAAATCCTAAAAAATCGAAGATAGTTCCGATTAAATTTGCTAAAATTTTGTTCATAAAAATTAAAATTTGTAAAAAAATCCAAAAAAATCGAAGATAGTTTCAATTAAATTTGCTAAAATTTCGTTCATAAAAATTAAAATTTTTGAAAAAATCCAAAAAAATCGAAGATAGTTTCAATTGAATTTGCTAAAATTTCGTTCATAAAAATTAAAATTTGTAAAAAAATCCAAAAAAATCGAAGATAGTTTCAATTGAATTTGCTAAAATTTCGTTCATAAAAATTAAAATTTGTAAAAAAATCCAAAAAAATCGAGGATAGTTTCAATTAAATTTGCTAAAATTTCGTTCATAAAAATTAAAATATGTAAAAAATCCAAAAAAATCGAAGATAGTTTCAATTAAATTTGCTAAAATTTCGTTCATAAAAATTAAAATTTTTAAAAAAATATACAAAAATCGAAGATAGTTTCAATTGAATTTGCTAAATTTTCGATCATAAAAATTAAAATTTGTAAAAAATCCAAAAAAATCGAAGATAGTTCCGATTAAATTTGCTAAATTTTCGATCATAAAAATTAAAATTTGTAAAAAATCCAAAAAAATCGAAGATAGTTCCGATTAAATTTGCTAAAATTTCGTTCATAAAAATTAAAATTTGTAAAAAAATCCAAAAAAATCGAAGATAGTTTCAATTAAATTTGCTAAAATTTCGTTCATAAAAATTAAAATTTGTAAAAAAATCCAAAAAAATCGAGGATAGTTTCAATTAAATTTGCTAAAATTTCGTGCATAAAAAATAAAATTTGAAAAAAAATCCAAAAAATCGAAGATAGTTTCAATTGAATTTGCTAAAATTTCGTTCTTAAAATTAAAATTTTTAAAAAAATCCAAAAAAATCGAAGATTGTTTCAATTGAATTTGCTAAAATTTCGTTCATAAAAATTAAAATTTTTAAAAAATCCAAAAAAATAGAAAATAGTTTCAATTGAATTTGCTAAAATTTCGTTCAGAAAAATTAAAATTTGTAAAAAAATCCACAAAAATTAAAGATAGTTTAAATTGAATTTGCTAAAATTTCGATCATAAAAATTAAAATTTGTAAATAATCTAAAAAAATCGAAGATAGTTCCGATTAAATTTGCTAAAATTTCGTTCATAAAAATTAAAATTTGTAAAAAATTTCAAAAAAATCGAAGATAGTTTCAATTAAATTTGCTAAGATTTCGTTCATAAAAATTAAAATATTTAAAAAAATCCAAAAAAAATCGAAGATAGTTTCAATTGAATTTGCTAAAATTTCGTTCATAAAAATTAAAATTTGTAAAAAAATTCAAAAAAATCGAAGATAGTTTCAATTAAATTTGCTAAAATTTCGTTCATAAAAATTAAAATATGTAAAAAATCCAAAAAAATCGAAGATAGTTTCAATTAAATTTGCTAAAATTTCGTTCATAAAAATTAAAATTTTTTAAAAAATATACAAAAATCGAAGATAGTTTCAATTGAATTTGCTAAATTTTCGATCATAAAAATTAAAATTTGTAAAAAATCCTAAAAAATCGAAGATAGTTCCGATTAAATTTGCTAAAATTTCGTTCATAAAAATTAAAATTTGTAAAAAAATCCAAAAAAATCGAAGATAGTTTCAATTAAATTTGCTAAAATTTCGTTCATAAAAATTAAAATTTTTGAAAAAATCCAAAAAAATCGAAGATAGTTTCAATTGAATTTGCTAAAATTTCGTTCATAAAAATTAAAATTTGTAAAAAAATCCAAAAAAATCGAAGATAGTTTCAATTGAATTTGCTAAAATTTCGTTCATAAAAATTAAAATTTGTAAAAAAATCCAAAAAAATCGAAGATAGTTTCAATTAAATTTGCTAAAATTTCGTTCATAAAAATTAAAATTTGTAAAAAATCAAAAAAATCGAAGATAGTTTCAATTAAATTTGCTAAAATTTCGTTCATAATTATTAAAATTTTTTAAAAATATACAAATATCGAAGATGGTTTCAATTGAATTTGCTAAATTTTCGATCATAAAAATTAAAATTTGTAAAAAATCCAAAAAAATCGAAGATAGTTCCGATTAAATTTGCTAAAATTTCGTTCATAAAAATTAAAATTTGTAAAAAAATCCAAAAAAATCGAAGATAGTTTCATTTAAATTTGCTAAAATTTCGTTCATGAAAATTAAAATTTGTAAAAAAATCCAAAAAATCCAGGATAGTTTCAATTAAATTTGCTAAAATTTCGTGCATAAAAAATAAAATTTGAAAAAAAATCCAAAAAATCGAAGATAGTTTCAATTGAATTTGATAAAATTTCGTTCATAAAAATTAAAATTTTTAAAAAATCCAAAAAATCGAAGATAGTTTCAATTGAATTTGCTAAAATTTCGTTCATAAAAATTAAAATTTGTAAAAAAATCCACAAAAATTAAAGATAGTTTAAATTGAATTTGCTAAAATTTCGATCATAAAAATTAAAATTTGTAAATAATCTAAAAAAATCGAAGATAGATCCGATTAAATTTGCTAAAATTTCGTTCATAAAAATTAAAATTTGTAAAAAATTTCAAAAAAATCGAAGATAGTTTCAATTAAATTTGCTAAGATTTCGTTCATAAAAATTAAAATATTTAAAAAAATCCAAAAAAATCGAAGATAGTTTCAATTGAATTTGCTAAAATTTCGTTCATAAAAATTAAAATTTGTAAAAAAATCCAAAAAAATCGAAGATAGTTTCAATTAAATTTGCTAAAATTTCGTTCATAAAAATTAAAATTTTTGAAAAAATCCAAAAAAATCGAAGATAGTTTCAATTGAATTTGCTAAAATTTCGTTCATAAAAATTAAAATTTGTAAAAAAATCCAAAAAAATCGAAGATAGTTTCAATTAAATTTGCTAAAATTTCGTTCATAAAAATTAAAATTTTTGAAAAAATCCAAAAAAATCGAAGATAGTTTCAATTAAATTTGCTAAAATTTCGTTCATAATTATTAAAATTTTTTAAAAATATACAAATATCGAAGATGGTTTCAATTGAATTTGCTAAATTTTCGATCATAAAAATTAAAATTTGTAAAAAATCCAAAAAAATCGAAGATAGTTCCGATTAAATTTGCTAAAATTTCGTTCATAAAAATTAAAATTTGTAAAAAAATCCAAAAAAATCGAAGATAGTTTCAATTAAATTTGCTAAAATTTCGTTCATAAAAATTAAAATTTGTAAAAAAATCCAAAAAAATCGAAGATAGTTTCAATTAAATTTGCTAAAATTTCGTTCATAAAAATTAAAATTTTTGAAAAAATCCAAAAAATCGAAGATAGTTTCAATTGAATTTGCTAAAATTTCGTTCATAAAAATTAAAATTTGTAAAAAATCGAAAATTGTTTCAATTGAATTTGCTAAAATTTCGTTCATAAAAATTAAAATTTTTAAAAATCCAAAAAAATCGAAGATAGTTTCAATTGAATTTGCTAAAATTTCGTTCATAAAAATTAAAATTTGTAAAAAAATCCACAAAAATTGAAGATAGTTTCAATTGAATTTGCTAAAATTTCGATCATAAAAATTAAAATTTGCAAAAAAAATCCAAAAAAATCGAGGATAGTTTCAATTAAATTTGCTAAAATTTCGTTCATAAAAATTAAAATATGTAAAAAATCCAAAAAAATCGAAGATAGTTTCAATTAAATTTGCTAAAATTTCGTTCATAAAAATTAAAATTTTTAAAAAATATACAAAAATCGAAGATAGTTTCAATTGAATTTGCTAAATTTTCGATCATAAAAATTAAAATTTGTAAAAAATCCAAAAAAATCGAAGATAGTTCCGATTAAATTTGCTAAAATTTCGTTCATAAAAATTAAAATTTGTAAAAAAATCCAAAAAAAATCGAAGATAGTTTCAATTAAATTTGCTAAAATTTTCGTTCATGAAAAATTAAAATTTGTAAAAAAATCCAAAAAAATCGAAGATAGTTTCAATTAAATTTGCTAAAATTTCGTTCATAAAAATTAAAATTTTTGAAAAAATCCAAAAAAATCGAAGATAGTTTCAATTGAATTTGCTAAAATTTCGTTCATAAAAATTAAAATTTGTAAAAAAATCGAAAATTGTTTCAATTGAATTTGCTAAATTTTCGATCATAAAAATTAAAATTTGTAAAAAATCCAAAAAAATCGAAGATAGTTCCGATTAAATTTGCTAAAATTTCGTTCATAAAAATTAAAATTTGTAAAAAAATCCAAAAAAATCGAAGATAGTTTCAATTAAATTTACTAAAATTTCGTTCATAAAAATTAAAATTTGTAAAAAAATCCAAAAAAATCGAGGATAGTTTCAATTAAATTTGCTAAAATTTCGTTCATAAAAATTAAAATATGTAAAAAATCCAAAAAAATCGAAGATAGTTTCAATTAAATTTGCTAAAATTTCGTTCATAAAAATTAAAATTTTTAAAAAAATATACAAAAATCGAAGATAGTTTCAATTGAATTTGCTAAATTTTCGATCATAAAAATTAAAATTTGTAAAAAATCCAAAAAAATCGAAGATAGTTCCGATTAAATTTGCTAAAATTTCGTTCATAAAAATTAAAATTTGTAAAAAAATCCAAAAAAATCGAAGATAGTTTCAATTAAATTTGCTAAAATTTCGTTCATAAAAATTAAAATTTGTAAAAAAATCCAAAAAAATCGAAGATAGTTTCAATTAAATTTGCTAAAATTTCGTTCATAAAAATTAAAATTTTTGAAAAATCCCAAAAAATCGAAGATAGTTTCAATTGAATTTGCTAAAATTTCGTTCATAAAAATTAAAATTTGTAAAAAAATCGAAAATTGTTTCAATTGAATTTGCTAAATTTTCGATCATAAAAATTAAAATTTGTAAAAAATCCAAAAAAATCGAAGATAGTTCCGATTAAATTTGCTAAAATTTCGTTCATAAAAATTAAAATTTGTAAAAAAATCCAAAAAAATCGAAGATAGTTTCAATTAAATTTGCTAAAATTTCGTTCATAAAAATTAAAATTTGTAAAAAAATCCAAAAAAATCGAGGATAGTTTCAATTAAATTTGCTAAAATTTCGTTCATAAAAATTAAAATATGTAAAAAATCCAAAAAAATCGAAGATAGTTTCAATTAAATTTGCTAAAATTTCGTTCATAAAAATTAAAATTTGTAAAAAAATCCAAAAAAAATCGAAGATAGTTTCAATTAATTTGCTAAAATTTCGTTCATAAAAATTAAAATTTTTGAAAAAATCCAAAAAAATCGAAGATAGTTTCAATTAAATTTGCTAAAATTTCGTTCATAATTATTAAAATTTTTTTAAAAATATACAAATATCGAAGATGGTTTCAATTGAATTTGCTAAATTTTCGATCATAAAAATTAAAATTTGTAAAAAATCCAAAAAAATCGAAGATAGTTCCGATTAAATTTGCTAAAATTTCGTTCATAAAAATTAA